>JAQIXD010000311.1:0-30785 GCA_034699985.1 Minunthozetes semirufus
GACGTCAACAAATTACAAATTAAATTCTTTGTAAAATCCGGGGAATGTAACAAAAAATTTGAAATTGCCTATGAATTCTTGCTCTGCGTGCTATTGCCGGCGTCGTTAAGATCCGCACAAATAATGTATGGCTTCTGTACATGTCTTCTGGCATTTGTTAACATATTTATGATAAAAATTTGTGGACATAATTACTGAACTTGTGGTCGATTCGCGATTAGATATTTGCGATCGGATTTACTTTTAAAAGATCTAATTAGATAAATAGTAATTAAATGTATTTTAATGTCAATTCACAAATGGATTCATTGATTAATCAGATCCTATAATTGCGTGATTCGAGTCTATAAGAGAAAGCGGTTTAATAATTGATAGACTTCTGAGAATTATTGGATTTGTGAGCAATACGTGACTAAAAACGCGATTCATATTAATATCAAACTCCCATTGAATTGAACGAAGACTTAAAATACCATAACTTGTGGTCCATAAGAGTTATGAAAATAAGTTAAAAGAGTGAGAAAACTAAAAAACTTGTTAACTGTTTTTTGTGCTTTGAGTGACTCCTGAAGAAAATTATTTGTGAAATATCTTATCTGAAAACAAGATCTCAGAACAAGAAAATCAATTCTCAAAAGATTTGCTGTCGTTTTGTGAAACAATTTTTGTTAAATAAATTGATTTACTTTTAATTAATTAGTTTCGAGTCTTAACTATCGATAACTTGTTTTAATTGAATAATAATCCAAATAAGAGTTTCAATCAATTCTTCCAAAGAATTACTATTTTTGTGATAATTATTACCAAAATTTTGTGAAACAAATTGATTGACTTTTTTTGACATTTGTATCGGAGGGACAGTTGATCGAAATGGGAGCACAGGTCTCACGCAATGACTACGAATGGGTAAATAAATAAATATTAGTTACAAATTAGTCCACTATTTGTTTAATCGACCGGAAAGGCATTATCCTTACCGGTGCTGACAATCATTTGTCATTTTAATGGTTATATTGAACACAACAGGTGTTTACGGATGAACCTCACGCCACAAGAAGGCAACTAATTTTGGCAAAATATCCTCAGATTAAGAAATTGATGAAAGTGGACACCAATTTCAAATGGACAGTCATTTTGATGGTTTTGACCCAAATCTTATCGTTTTATTTATTACGAAATGTGACCTCTTTTTGGGCACTCTTTGTCATCGGTTACTGCTTTGGAGGCGTTATTAACCACTCATTAATGTTAGCCATTCATGAGATATCGCACAATCAGGCATTCGGTGCTTCGCAGCCGTTGGCCAACAAATTGTTTGGAATGATAGCCAATCTTCCGATAGGTTTCCCATTTTCCATATCATTTAAGAAATACCATTTGGAACACCATAGATATCAGGGCGACGACCTCTTGGACACAGACATCCCGTCCCGAATCGAAGCACAAATATTTACGACAACCGCCACAAAAGTTATTTGGGTTATCCTTCAGCCCTTCTTTTATGCCTTTCGACCCCTTTTCGTTCATCCAAAAAAGCCGACTGTCCTCGAGTTCATCAATTTAGTGGTTCAGCTCTCTTTTGACGTTATAATAGGACAGACATTGGGCTGGCATATCGTCGGATATATGATTGGCGGGTCTCTCATTGCAATGGGTTTACATCCAGTTGCGGGACATTTCATTTCCGAACACTATATTATGTTTAAAGAAAACAAAGACTTAGTCATGAAATACAGCGGAAATCAATTGGAAAATGGAGTTTATGTCAATAATGGGAAACTGTTGATCCCCGAGACCTGTTCCTATTACGGGATACTCAACGCAATTACATTCAATGTTGGCTATCATGTGGAACACCACGACTTTCCTTCAATTCCTGGAACTTTATTGCCAGAGGTTCGCAAAATAGCTCCCGAATACTACAACTCCCTGTGCTCTCACAATTCGTGGACAAAAGTCCTCTGGAAATATATCATCGATCCGGACGTCGGACCCTTCGCTCGCGTGAAACGACCGCACAGGTCTCCCGACAACAAACTCAACAAATTCTTGAAAGAGAACGGAAACGGCGTCTCTTCCAAAGAGTCTGATTCGGCCAAAGATAAAGATAACTAATAGACATAATAATCAACAAATAGTGGTCACCATTGAGAGCATATCTGGTCAGTGGCTAATACAGAATGGTTTGACTCTCATATAGTCTTCATATTCTATTAAAAATTGAATCACTTCTGGACTAATAAAAAGAAAATCTCTTCATTTTGTATGTTTGGCTATTGTTTATGGTGTGCTCTAATGTGTGGCCAAAGATTTGATTATATTTTTTAAAATTAAATTATTATTAATTTTATGATTATTTTCATAAGTCGTTACGAAAATAGGATTTATTATAATTTTATAACTCTTTTCAATCGATTGTTTTTGTCGTCAAATCTATTCATTAATCAATTGTTTAAATGCATTGAAATCTATCGCAAAAATTATAAATAAAATTAATTTAATTTAATATAAAATGTTTTTAATATATTTCGCATTAAAATAGATGTTTGAAATTCATTCAAAAGTTTACATAAAATGATATTAAATTTTTCTGAATTTATTTTTAGAAAAAAATCATTAATTTTCTCTCATTTTGTATTTGAATAAATATTTTCAATGAATTAATGACTCAAAGAATAAAAGTTTGAATTTAATCACAAAACATATTTCATTAAATATGCGGAGTAGCGGAACAACCACTCATTCATTATTTATATTTAATTCTTTGTGATTTACAACTCAATTGATATATCAATTTCATGATAAGAGTAGAAAAATCTATTTGTAATCGAAATCTCTTCTAATTATAAAAGATATTCCACAAAAAAGTTATACCATTTATTGGATGGTTATTGTGCTAAATATAGATAATGGATGGACTGGTATTCCCTCTTGCAATCGTGTTTGACTTGCATTTATAAAAATCAATTCGAGTAATGAATGAAATGAATATTAGTTTCAAAGTTTGATGATTTTTATGCCTTGAAAAGAATTGGACGGTCGGTTCTGTGACCCCTTACCATTACAGGCTGTCTACTTCTGTCTACTTCTGTATGAGTTGAATAACACGAGAGAAGTCTCGATTAGAGTTTGATATTCTGTTTACCGAAAAATAATACTTTTGTTGTCATAAAGAAAATGACAAAACAAATAAAGAACTTTTGAATGACTCATATATTGAGATTAAAATTATTTTGATTTGAATTTCTTCCGACACTAATCACTATAGACTATAATGGTATTATATTTTATGCAAATGTCATCATTGATCTGATGATCAAAAACTAGATTATCGGTAAAATATTAACACATCATAAAAGAGAGACATTTCTAATAGATCCTTCATTTGTAAAATTATGTTTGTCTATCAATTTTCAGTTATATCGGAGATACCCAATGAATATCACCTAATCTTCGTTGAATATATCGGAGGTTAATATTTTTAGTTTACCATTTAGAAAGAAAGGCTAATTTAAATTGTAGTTTTTGTGGGGGAGTTGGGAACTTCCCGTCGATTCATTGCCCGGAGGGCTAAAAACTCAACTCCAGAACAGCCTCGAAACGAGTGAAACCCTGAGATTATCTCTTTTTAAATGACTTTTCAAAGCCATTGTATAACAATATATAAAATTGAAGATATAATCGCCCACTACTACCACTACTACACCATTTCTATTCAACTTTATTATCGTAAAATCACTTTCTTTAAATTTTAGGAATAATTTGTTTGCCCTTTGAATCTAAGGTCTAACCCATTCTACTGTGAGAGGGAATCCATTGTCTTTCAGATCAAATAAATGGTAAATTTATTCCCAATTCAATGAATTAATGTTTTGAAACAAGTATTTAATCGTTACGTCATTCAAGTCATAAGACTTGTCTGCTTTAGTGTTAAATTATTGCACAACCCTTTAAAGGGTGAAATACGACAAATGGGAAAAATTTTACGCATTTCTCAAATCATACGCATTCAGTGTTTCAGGGATTTAGACAACGATTGAACTACTATTGTATGAATGACTTTTAGCTTAGGAACAGCTGATTTCCACCAAAAAACAAATTCATTTGCATTTCAATTAAAATTCAAGGCTTTCCACTCATATTGAAAATCATTATTTTTTGTATCAAATATTGAATAAATTGAAGATTTGTTTTGTTTGTAGTGAACTCTATTTGAAGAGTAGCCCTACTTTGTGTGGAAGTCTTAGAGTTGGGTCAGTGACAGGCATTTATCAACTTTTTTGATAAGGCTTTTGGAGGCAGAGATTGTGTCTGTTTTTAGGAGAATCACAAATAAATAAATGATTTCCCAATAATACTCTCGAGTATAGACATGTGTAGTGTTGTGTATTGATGTTGTACTGTATGTAAAGGGCGGGACTTATGGCCAGGGTATGGCCAGGGCTCACATGCGTTAACAGCATTAATTTGAGCTCATGCTCTACAAAAGCACATCAATATGGTTTGCTTGAGGGGATGGCTTATCTCTATGACAACGTAGCTATTTGTATGTCAGTTGAGTTGTGACGTGTATTGCGTTGTTTGTATTTATCGCCAGTTGTCTGCAGTTGTCTGCTATACAGCTGTAGAGTTGTCTCTTGTGTTGCAATAAGTGATGCTTTGCTTTGAGTTTCCCTTTAAATGCATTAAATGCCACAAAATTATCATTTCTTCAAACAATATATTCCTCTTAATGAGTGCTCCTTAGACTTCATATTAAGAAGTTTTGATAGATTTTCAATTGATCTGAACTTCTTTACTATATTTTAATTAAACTTTAATTAAAATAAGTGAAAACTCAGTCATAAAATCCAATGTTTTTTAATGTGACTACAATATGGCTGTTATGGCTGTCCCCACAATAAGCCAATAAATATTCTGTTTATTTGAAGAGAGAGACAATTAACAAAAATGTAAATCATTTTTAAATAAAATTTAGTCAACCTATAACTCAACCCAACCTTAGTTGAATACCTGAATTCTGACTAATGAGTTCGGGTCCGACCAAACAGTGTTATGCTGTGCTCTACAGTTAACCCTATTTTCATTTTCATTGTTTGCTTTTAAGATATTTCTTAAATAATTAAACAAAATTTAATCACTTTTTATCGGAATTTCTTCACTTATGGTCAGGATTTAAGAGTCTTTAATTGTCTGACAAAAGGTTTTTTGTGAATATCAGTCCTTTGGATGTAATTATTGTGGAAAAGGTTTTTGTCTTAAAAAATGTATTAAAGAGTGCGTTATCTGCAAACCAGTGACTCATTGTTTGGTCGGAGTCTCTCCTTATTTCCCTATTTTTCGGCCATTTTTTGTATTAATATTGACTTTCGATGTCTTCTATGTCCAGAAAGAGACAAATGAGAGTCGGTTCGGATCGTATGGCAATTGAAGTGATTCCGGATTCGGAACGGATTAAAGCATTGAAAAAATTTGATCGAAATCGAAGTCGACTACAAATGAAGATCGAATCTAAACTACCGGACACTCAACAGATCCGGAACTGTCATAACATTTTGGAATCGGATGATGACATCACTGCTCAGAAAATACCGGAACAAACAGCAGTTCCAAAGAGAACCGATAGATTGACTCAATTGAAGAAGAGGTCGGAGCGGATGACAGTTCAAAGTCGGTTTGACTCGCAGGTCAGTCATAAGATATTTTGTGTAAATATATGGAAAATTATCTGAACTTTGGCTCAAATTTTAGGCTCCGATAAGAAAATCTGGAACTTGTTTTGATTTCGACAGTTCTTTGACTTCAGTCAATGCAATAAAAAAGTGAATATCTTTTAATCGTTTATTTATTTCTCATTTTTTCAGACATTTATTATTCAATAAACACTTGTATTCCTATTCAGAGCACTATTTGAAAAGAATCCGGAGGGAGAGAACCAACTGAGTCCTCGACCAACCACTTTAAGTACCAGCGCTCCGCCGTCGACCACTATTAGCAGTTTATTAGGAAATTTTGAAGTATTTTTTGTCTCTGTTTTTGTCAAAAGATATTTAGAATAATCTTTTTGTTATCACTTCTAGGAATCGGTATTAAATGGTCGGATAGAACCGGTCAGTACTGTTCAGGGATTCACCGCAGAAATCGGTGCCAGCGGTGACTTCTGTCCCCGACATAAGACATATCCTGTGACTGTCTTCTTCTACACACTTCAAGACACGGATAAAGTGGACAAAGTTTCGTCTCCTTATCTCGTAATTAAACTCTCATTAAATCAATTAAATGATTCATTGATTCAATTGTTGTTATAATTTAGGGTCACATAAGTCTCGGCAAAAAAGGATATCATTTACCTCGAAAGGGAACCGTTCAGACTGTAAGTCCTTTTATGAGAGACTCTAATAATAATTGATCTAAAAATATGTTGTATTGGTTTAGACTCTGTTCAACCCTCACGGGACAGTCGTTAAGATGTTTGTCATTCGATATGATTTGTCAGATATGCCGCCAAATAGTAAAACATTTTTACGTCAAAGAACTCTATTTATGCCGAGCGATGCACATGAAAATGACGCCGACAATCGAAAATGGCTCAGATATCTGATTCACTTGAGGTAAGCCTTAATTAACTGTTTAGTCATTGAATTTTTGTCTCAAATAATTATTTATTTATATTTCTATGAATTCTTTGAATTATAAATATTTGCAAATCTATTGAATCCATTATTCGCTGGATTTTTATAAATAACTAAATTCCAGTTATTTTATGAGTTTATGAATCAAAACTATTTTTGTTTTGGTTTTGGTTTCGATTTATTTTAATAATTATCTCTTATACTATCATTAGTTATCATATTTATGATGTGCTCACTCTATGATCACTTGGTTTTATCTTTTTTGATTGGTTTCTCTATTAGTAGAGTATAAGTGGTTATTATATGTGATTCTATTTGTATTTATTTCTATGTTTAGTCAATAATAACTAATTTTTAGTTTTGTTTTCATCTTTTTATTTATCAAAATATTGTGAAAAACAGTTATAATTTCAATTTGTAAAACCAATTGTGATAATGGGGTCAATCTTTGCTAGTTTATAGGGTCAGGTGAGGGGCAGATCTAATGTCAACTATTATTTCATAACTAAAGGGTTTTTTCAGTGAATGGCTTACTTCAAGTTTTCAGTAAATAGTGTCCACACTTTCTAATGAGTTCCCAATTAATCGATATTTTATTTTAGTTTTATTTTTTCATATAATTAATGATTTAATGTTTATTCTGCGCTCACTTTGAGGAAAGTTATGCAAAGTTTCCATTTGCTTATGACTTCTATAATTGAGTTAATTTTGATTTGGAATACCATTAATGACTAATTGATCCAATGGTCAGGAAATCATTTTTCGGTTCAATTGAGTAAAAAAAAGTTATTTTTGAATTCAGTCTTATTTATGTTGACCTATATTTGAGTACAGTCTCACTCTTATTTAGAGAACAGCCGAAGGTTTTAACAGTTATTGTAGTGATTGAGAGTGAGATTCAGTAATTCAGTAAATTTCAAGGATTTTTCCATTTCTATTAAAATTATGAATTGTGAAGGATAACTAACTTTCGAAATAAGAGTTGTGGTTAGTTTTGTTGTTGTGGGAACTTCTCTAACTTTTGAGCACAGAATTGTTGGACTGTACTTCATTTTATTAATCGATGGTCTGTTTGAAGACACACTTTTTTAATACTGAGTTTTCAATGGATTCAGGTTTGAGAAAGTGTTGGAAATTCCTCTTAAATTTGGAACACTTTATTCACTTAATTCACATATTGAAGGATATGCAGGATATATAGGGAACGAAAATTATTTAACACCCAATCACTGATTTATGGCCTTTAATTCATAACATTAGTCAACAATTCATAATAAATTGCATTTAATGTATATTTTTTACTCAAAATGAGTGTATTTGTCAATATTTGATACCCTATTGATGATAACCTGAGGTCGTTCTAAACCCCCTGAGAAACGATTGCTGCATATCCTTGTATTTTGTTTAATCACAACTGAAATAAATGATTTTAGACTCAACTCATGAATAATTGAAATAATATATAATTAAAAACAATTAAATGAATTACAAAATTGATTTAACGATAAAATATAATTTCATAACTGCTTTCGGAGGGAATCCATTCGTTTTCCATATAATTAATTAATAATTCTCTTAATATATATATATATAATGGGTTTAAGTTTTGTTTTCCCTTTAAATCAAAACTTATGAATTGAGTCATAAATAGGGGAGAATTGACTCAAATTAATGAAAAATTTGTTGAAAATCTTGTTTTTATTAAAATATTTTTGAATTGTTTTTGTGTTTAGAATCGAGAGCTCCAAATCTGGTCGTATTTATCTGCACACAGACGTCAGGATAATAGTGTTCCGTAAGCACGACCTGGATGTGGCCACAATCAACGGTTCGCGTCCTTATGAGCTCCGATCTTTCAATCAGTGTCCGGTGAATCCAAAATATTCATAACAGTCTCAGTGTTTAGAACTTATTATTGTTTTAATTTTCTTTTTTTTAAATATTTGTTTTGATTGTGATTTGAATCGAAAAATATCTTTAAAATGATATCTATTTCTGAATATAAGCGAAAAATACATTAATATTATTATAAAACATTATTTTATTTGAAAACAAAGCAAAACTATATTTAAGTTTATTTACGAAATATTTTATTGTCTTTTAAGTAGTTTCTAATCAATCATTAGTTCTTATAAATCAAAATAATATTAAAGTATATATAAATAATAGAATTATATTTAAAATTATATAATAAGCAATAGATTTCAGTTTTGCACAAATTGTATCGAATCTAATGCCAAACATATAGTCGATCATTGGCTCAATTCATATGACTTTTACTTATTCTGTCCCTCTTTCTGATGATTGTAATGAATTTCTGTCTATTTTCCTGTGATTTGTGTTAACGAAGCCTTAATTAAAGGGGGATTAAAGGGGGTAATAACCATGTGTGCAATGATCGGACTATATCTGGGAATTCGTGAAACCGAATCAAAACTGAATTTATAATCCGATCGCTCAGTCTTTCAGAAATCGGTCTCTATTTTGATCAAAGGATCGAAATCTTTGAAAAGAATTTGTTATAAAAATCCCTTCCATTTCTATGAGTTAATGGTTTGGCTTAAGATCCGAATCATAAAAATGATAAAAATTGAGAGACCTGTGCTCTATATTTGCTCTATCTTTTACTTTGCGGTGAATGTACTAAAATCTCAACAAAAAACAGAACAAAATCTCATCAGATTTCCCCACAAATTGTCTTTACTTTTGCTTAAAATTCGTCCTCTTTATGGGTCTCAGCAATAGTGGGGGGAACACACAAACGCACAACGATCGGACTATATCTGTCAGTCTCTGCAAAACTGAATAAATAAGAAAACGAATAAATTTTTGTCTGAAATGCAAATAAATTATAGTTTTATTGGAAATATTAATCGATATTAAAGTAAATATTGAACTAAACAATGGATGGATTGAAAAAAAATCTATTTTGTCTTTTGAGCCATAATTTAAACATAAGTTAAGCATATGTTTGATAATAATTAATGAATTAATAAATAAATGCAAAACTTATTCATTTAATTAATTGTTTTTTCAACTAATCATTCGTTTTATCGATTAATGACTTGATTTGCGATCGTTTTTCAAATCGATTGCTGAGTGTGTGTTCAATATTTTAGGGGTTTCTCCAATAGTTTGATGATTTAAGATCCGACCCATCCATCCCTTCACCGTTTGAATGATATAATAATCGATGAAAATGTAATTTAATACAAGTCATGTCGTTTTATGTCGTTTTATGAATTGATTTTCAATTGAGTTCTAATCTTTGAGTATTAAAAGCGTCTGGAATGGAGTGTTTCGTTGTGGGGGTACGAGTAGATGGTGTCATAGCTGTTCTTATATAAAGAGGAGGCGTCGATCATATGCCTCTGACAGTACTTCATTCGACGCATTTTCATACAACACCCGATAGACATCGCAAACGAGAGAATCAGCAAAACAAAAGTCGATATTATGACTGCCGCCACTCCGTCCGATCGAAAACACAAATTACTTCTTTCGATATCAATGTCTGCAAAAGTTATTATATTTTTTTCATTTATTTTAATTTTTTTTGAAATTAATTATTACTGTATTCAGAGGTCGTGTTGTTTGCGATGTCCTTTTGGTCTGATTCCTGTCTGACTTCCAGTGATTGGAATAAACTAATACTCTCTGAAACTATTGGTTTGTCTGCCGTTGAATTGATTTGGGAGTCGACCGAACGTTTTGATAGATTACGCCAATAACATCGCTGAGGCTTTTCATCAAATGATTGGTTAATTGAGTTTAAGTCTCAACAAAATCTCTTTTGATTACTTACCGGACATTTATTGTGACACATATGGATATCGCACTCAAGATATAGCGCTGGACTTCCAGTAAATCTGTTATTTCATTGATTTTTATTATTATTTATTGGCTTTTTGTTCATTAAAATCGATGGACAGACCTGAATGCCTTCAAATATGAGTAGAGGCTAACCTGATGGCCATTCTCTGAATTATAAGTACCTCTGAATGGACTGATCAGCTTCTCGTTAGTCACACATCTGTTTCCAAATTAAATTATTTTAAATGAAATAATAAATTCTATAAAATCTATTGAAATCTATAAACAAAACTATATTTGAAATTCAATTTTGGAGTTAAATTGATTGAAGGAAAGGATAAGAAACTCTGAATCACTATTTTGTTGATTACATTTTCTGGATATTATGTGAATTGAAATCACATTAAAATGTAATTGAATTCAAATTTCATATGATTTTTAAAGAATGCGTTTATTATTCAGTGAAAAGCAATTCAAAGAATTGTCTGAATATTTGATATAAGAGTTTCTGAGCTTCTGTTGAGTTTGTTGTACTACAGTTGTGGTCAACAGTTGTCTTAAGCCTAAGTCAGGTATCACTAAACGGGTATTGCGTGCAAAACACACCCGAGAATTCATTTCACAAATATTCAAATGTATTGATGTTTGAGTGCAATAGTCTTTTGTTGGTTGCGTTAGAGCTTAGCAGTTATGTGAGGGGCTATCCCTTCGGCTATATTTCATAAGTTTTGTCTTTTGATATAATTTGGAGCCATCGATGGCGTCTCTCAAAAAGTTATTATAAGCATAAATGGAAATAATTTTGACATTTGGAACACACGGGAGAGGGCCGGCACCTCCACTAACCCAACACCCGATATCCCAAAACAACACTTAAGTATTTTGAGATACGAAAGAATTTGACGAAGAAGTTCTGAATTAGAAAATTATTGCCATTTGGGGCCAACAGTGCGTGACTTCATGTCAGACACTTTTAACAGATTTTCTACCATTTATTCGCTGAAAATGTTTTAAAGTTTCGCACAATTTTACTATTGATTGACTTTATATCAAATTATTTTCCTCTGAATCTCCTCTCAATTCACCGAATCCTATGAAATGGTATGAAATGCTATTAAGTCATTGAGTCATCCAATGCTAGACTCCATTCATCGGACAAATTCAAAGAAGTACTTCACTTTCTTAAGTCAAATGTCTTAAACTTTTTGTTCGTAAGTCTAATGTACTTTGAATTTGAAATTCATATCAATGACATCAGACTATTGATCGCTGATGTGGTGTCTGTTCTATCAATAGACTGTGTTATTGGTTTTCCCAATTATAACACCTATCCTTTGCTTAGCTTTGATTCTGAGAGCATTCCTCTGGAAAGTAAAATACAAAACCATTTATCATAATATATGAGTCTTTTGTTGAAAAATTGTTAACAATTAGGGAATAGAAGTGATAAACAGGTCCTAAGAATATCTGAAATTCAATTTTTATGCTTTCATTCATTCAATACATTTGAAGTTTTCAAATACCGATGAAAGTGAAAGTCTTTGTAATTTTGTTGGGAAATCCATTTCTCAAACCTTTTACTAAGAATTTTATATCAATTTCTTTACTCTCAAAACTAGATCTCAAAAATAATTGTGTGGAAAGTTAGTTGAAGTGCTCACCCGCTCGAGTCTATGAGTTGTAGTCGCTGTTGGGCACCATTATGTGCCACACAATTCTTGACCAATATATCAAAACCGGCTAAAAGATGGATCATATAATTGAGTTGATCTGATAGCTGTACAAAATATAAACTTACTTTTTTCGCTCTTCATATGTATGAGTAAAGTCAAAGGATCGCCAACAGTTACCGGTCCTGAGGTACGAGTGCCTGCGATTCCAAAACCTCTTCTGATTTCCATTTGGCACTGGGGAGGGTTTATTGTGAACACTACAGGACTTCCAGTATTTACTCTGAAAATCACAATAAAAATCTATTAAAAGAATGATTTGAACAAAAATGTTATATATATTTGAAAATAGGTTTTACTGAACATTAAATAATTTGATTGGTCTTTATGTGAAGTTAAATCAAATTCATCTCTCAATTAGAAGAATATTTTTATGTATTTTAAATGACCTCTAATTATAAGCAATGAAAAAGTCGTAAAATATTGGAATGAAGTCATTTTCCATAGAAATAAAATTTTACTCAATTTATTAATTTAATGCAAAAACTAATTCAATTTTTTAAAAATTAAATTTGAAAAATTAGATTCGGTTTATAATCATAATGAAAGACATTTAATAATTTTCAGATAAAAGTAGAGACTAATAATCGAAAGCAATTGAGGAAAGTCTACGAAGTATTTCCTTATTTCTTATTTTCATTAAATCATTGCTTTTGAGTACATTTTCTATTAAATTGAGTGTTATTATCATCTGATTTGAAAATATTTGCTTCGATTGGTTTGTAATCGAGTTTCACTCAATTCATCACTGGATGGTTAACTGTAAGGCATTCCTTCACTACTTCCGATCCATAATATTCATGTCGATCCACAACAAAGAGTTAAATGAGATTTTTTAGGCTTAAATAAGATTTGTATTAAAGATGTTATTCTGTGGTTTTGAGTATAAGTTCATTTGGTTGGGTCTAATCGTATGTCACAATTGACTGAAACCAGTGATGATCACTCAGTGGAGAAAGTTTAAGTCATTGACCTCCAGAATCGGTCATAACTAAAACGGACCTCACAATTGAAACAGTTTTTTAAGAGTTCTTGTTTTTCGCTCGATTTTGTTCCGATGAAAGTATTTTTGATAAAAATTGAAAATTAATTTAATAAAACTCAACAAAACTCACTCAACGTTAACCGAAGGGAAGGTAACCGTTTTCCAGAAGTCACTTCCATATTCACAGGTCACCCGATAGTGTTCATCAAATTCCTCTTCAATCAACGAATTATATTGAATCGAAAGGGTATTCCACATGAGTTGATCCCGTCTCTGAATAAATTATATTTTCAATTATTATATTAACAGACAATCAATTATTTCATAACTATTTTTGACCAAAGGGTTGACTATTGAGTTAAATATCTCATTTGCAAAGTATTTCCTCAAAGTTGTCTCATTTAAAACTTTGTTTCTTTTATGCATAAAATGATTAAGAATCGAATAAAATAAAAAATATTTTCGTAAATCAAAAATTAATTCAAATAAATAATATTATTTTTCAAAATAAACTTCTTTAAAAAGATTGTTATCCCATAAATGTCAATATTGTGGTCATTTTTTTGTTTTGAATTGTGACTAACCCTGGCTTCGCCGGGAAGTGTCGGATGATACATCTCCTGTCTACCAAGAGTACCGCATTGGTTAAGTCTAATGAAGAACTCGTAATGATTTCTTCCGGAGCCGTTAACATAAATGCAGTTAAGATCGTGAACATAGCCGGAGCTGTAGACCAATCCAGTAAACGTTCCGTTGAAATGAATGCTGACTTTCATGTATTCATCAGAGCATTCAGCGGTTATGTCTGTTTGGATGTTGTGGTCACCAAAATGTTAGGTATTGTCAAAACATTTCAATGAATTTATTGTTAAATTAGATAATGAAAAGAAGTCTTGTGTTTACGGAAGAGGTTTTTGTCAAACTCCTATTGAATCCGAGTTTTGATATAATTATTGCAAAGAATTTCGTGAGTTTTTTCTTTGGATTCATTAATACACAAAAAACTCTGAATCGACTTATAATAGGAAAAACTTTTTTGGTTCTGTAATTCTCTTAATAAGAGTTTCATAAAAGTTTGATAAAAAAAACATAATTTCATGTTTAGTGTCATTCATTCGTATCGCTTATGTCATGAAATTTAGACATTAATTCACTCATTCTTTCGACGTTTCAAATGAATATTTGTGTAATTAATAGTAAATCAAATCATATGTTAAGAAATTTTAAGAAATGTATAGAAAAATAGCTTTAAATTCATTGTTTGTAAAATATGAGTCAAATAATTATTGGGCATTCCTTACGCTCTACTCGAGTGATGTTTAGGGCCGGTCTTCTGACAGAACCTGCTTGGGGTCCGAAGTGGTTGCTCATCACAACACTGCCACCGAAACCAACCGGTTGTGTGGAACTGCCACCGAAACCGGTGAAAGGCATTCCCGGATTAAACACCTGATTATTAGCCGCAGGGTTTCTGAATCCACTGGGAATACCGGGCAGTGCTGGCATTCGGGGCGGAGAATAAGACTGTGGTCTTCGGAAGTCCATCCACCGAAATCGAGTTTCACTGCCAGACGCCATCATATTGTCAACTAATGGCGATGTAGTAGTGGTTAAGTTTATGGCTGATTCTGTGGTCGAAAATAGACCATTGGTTGAGGTGTTGGCTGTGGTCTCATCCATAGGATTGGACACAACTGTAGATTCTATAAGTGTTTCTGATTGCGTAGTCATCGGTAAAAGTTTTTCATTGCTATCATTGGTTTGATTTCCACTTAATGTCAATAAACTAGTGATTGGTTCCAAAGAATGCACTAAACTAGAAGTCTAATGACAACAGACGAAGAAATTCGGGTAAAAATATATGGATAATAGATTTTAGAGGTTATTGTTATAAAATATATTTGATTCTCACTGAAAATATTAGGGCAAGAGTTGCAGTCAAGAGCCACCGGTTGTCATGTGTTTGATATATCATTTTGATGATGAATAGCATCAAAAGCTGCCTAAGATTTCACAGAAAAAGAGATCAAATAATGCATTAAAATATTGAGTGAGAAAAAGGAGAGAAAAGTATTCTGTGAAGGAGGCGTTCAGACCAACACAATCACAAAGAATATGCTTTCAAGTTATTGATTGAGTTGAATAAATGCAGTCCTAAATGCTGTGCTGACGAGTCAATGATAGGCAAAGGTTGCCATTCAATGGCCATCTGTTTGATGCTCGCAGTTATGCATCCATTACTGATATATTGACTTTTTAATCCCATATAGTTTTAGAGGTAAATGCATCACAAGAGGTATTTTCGTAGATAAGACATATAATTATTATGTGTGGCTAAGACTCTAAGACTCTAAGACTCAATTCAAACCTATGAATCACGAGTACCTTTAGTGCAATCATAGAAGTGGTTGCAGTCATTGTTCACATAAAACATTTTGACCAAAAAAAGAAGATAAACTATTTTAAGTCTATGTCTTTGGAGTGACTTTATTTGCCGGTTTGACCTCAAAAATTTTGATTCGAGGTTAGCCTATCTTTATTTTCATGAATTTGATGGTCACACCGATTATTATAAAACTCTTGACTTTCTCCGAAAAGTTTTTATTTTTTCTTTTATTCCTTTTTTGTCTTAGTTTTGAGTCAGAGTTACTCTTAAATCAATAGTTTTGCCCACAATTTGATAATTCATATAATAGAAAGTGATTTGAGTTTGAAGACCACAAAAAATTATTTAACTTTTATTACCTGTGCTTTCAATGGAAGACAAAAGCGTTTACTCGTAAGAGAAAGGCTTTAATATATATAAAAAAAAGTCTTCGACTCTAAACAAAAGGACTGCCAAATGAATATTTGATGGATTCGCCCACCGCTACAACCAATACATGCCTAATGTTTATAATTAACTGCCTTTCAATGACTTTCGCCAAAAAAATAAACCTTTTGTTGAACACAAAAATAATTGTTTAATAATAGAACTGAATAAAGATTTCAATGAAAACACGAGAACACATCTGAGTAGAGATCAATGTATAGGAAAATTGCTTCTTCTATGGATTTCATTCAATTAATCCAAATTGAATTATTCAGACAATAGTTATATGAATTACAAGCAATTGGTGACTGACATAAACGCATTGAAAGGATGATTATTATTCTTATATCAGAATTTTATCTTTTGAATTTGAAGTTTATTGATTGAAATGGTGATGGCTATGGCGATGATGGCGGAGATAGTAATGGTGATGATGATAGTGAGGGCAAATTTTAAATTTTCAAATCAGATTTTCTATAATTTATACCATTTATTATTCTATTAAGTCTCTAATCATTTCCTAAATATGGATAATAATGTGTAGAAATTTGATGATATATTTCTAATCAATAGAATCCATGAAATATTAATTAAATTGAAGTAAAATCTAATAAATAATTAATTCACTATAAGAATGAAGACATTGACTGATCTTCAAAGGAATTTAAATGAAGGGAACGAAAGTTCAAAAATTATAATTTCATTGATTTTTTTCGTTTAACAACAATTTCTGCGAAAATCTTTTGAATTTAATATTTGTTTTATTCTTTTGTATACCATTTAAGACTTTATACCGAAACTGTGACTGAAATTATTAAATGAATAAAAAAAAGTATTCAAAAGATTGATTCTAACTCAGAATAACTGAGTTTTCAATTTAAGCCATGAAGTTTATTACTGTTAATTCTTGAAACTTTCTATACTTAGATGGTCTTCAAATGGTCTTCAATTTCCTTAAACATTCTTATTTTTTGATCACGAAATTGAAATATTCAGCCATCAATCAAACATTCGCCAAAATCTGACATAAATGTAGTAATAATTCACTATTTTTTATCATTGATTTACAGTTAAAAACATCAAAATTTATAGTCAGGTCTTTTAGTCTGAAATAGTCTGGTATATTGCGATTGTTTATAAAACCTGACCCGACATAAGACATAACTTATTTTTCTTATTAGATGTAAGACATCGAAAAGACGTTACGAAGACTTCAATAGAAATATTTAATTTTTAAAATAATGTTTTGAAGTAATATTTGTTATTTGTTTTGTTTAACTCAATTCAAAACAATTTTTGAGATCAAATCTATTAATTTTGTTCTGAATTTACAAAAGAACTGACAAAACAAAACCGAATTTTCGACTAATCAAAGATGGATTAACTTTGAATGAATGCCAGATATTTTGTAAAACATCTAAAACTAAATAAAACTCTTCTGGTTTTGACTGTCTTTGAATTGTTGCTCAATTTGACAGACAATCAACAAAAGAAAAGGAATTCCTGGCCTTAACGGTCAGCACAACTAAACTATAAATGATTTTTTTCGTCTTTAGATTCATTCAGAGATAAAATTACTTAAAAATAAGATTTGAAAATATAATTAGAAAATAATAATAATTTCTTTTTTCAATCGATTCTTTGATTTATTTCAAATACTTCCGAAGTTTTCCTCATCTCTTATATGATATCCCAATTGAATGTTAAATATAGCAGAACTTGGAAATTGATTTTTGAGAAAAAAGCGAAAATTACTCGAAAGGTATTCGTAAAATAAATGAGATCTTTATTTATCTTTATTTAGAGTTTATTTTTAGTATTAATATCAAAGTTTTCGGTGAAATTTATTGCATGAAAACGAGTAAAACGTAACTAAAAAATAGTAAAAAAATATTTTTGCCTAACATTTAATTAAAGGTGTGCTCAAACTTGCGTAAAGTTCACAACAAAGAGGTGTTAATTATACTCTAGGAAAAGACACTGACGACAGTGAAGAAGACAAAAACGACAAACAGAGGACAAACTTGTTTTCCAATTCCCGCTAAAAAAAGAAAAATCTTTTTCTCGATGTATAACATGTTTAACGAAATTGTGATTCGAAACTGAAAAATATATTTCGAAGAAAAGTATCTCTTATTCCGCTTTTTTGTCTTTTTCTTATTATTTGTCTCTTATTTTTGTGGATATGGCGTGAGGTTAACAGCCATTCATTTGGGTCTTCACAAATTATTTCTATTATAAATTCACTTTCAAATACATATCATTGAATTTGAATGATATATGAATTTTCAAATCTTTTTACATGAATTGAAAAGTGAAGACGAATTGCATGAATACTACTGAATATACCACTGAATTGTAAAACTCATGAATACCACCAAAACTTTAATATCAAATGAATATAATAGCAATTGGAGTCGTTATTGTAATTGAATGCATGCGACATAAGAACAACTAAAGAACTCATCTGAGATTTTTTTGTGACCATCAAAAAGAAATCACTTTCAACGGCACAACCACTGGAACTACTGGAATGCGAAATTAAAACTGTATTCTTAAACGCATTTGTAAATTAACTATTTTTTATGACTCAAACTAAAAAAACTACGCTTTTTAACCATTAATTAACCAAAACTTATTAGGCATTGAATTCAATCTCATTGTCAATTGTAATAATACTTCTTTTGCCACTATTTCTCTCAAATTAGTCACTTTTTTGTGTATTTCAATCGGTCTTCAAATTGGTTTAAATGTATTAAACAGAGAGTAATTGCGATTCTCGTCCTTTGATCCGATTTTCCCATTGATTTCAATAGTGAATACAGTTTTCACTTTTCTTTCAAATCTTTTGAGGTTTATATGCAATTCATGGATGATCTCAGAAATTACATCACATTATATTGTATTGTATAGTATTTGTCAAATTAGTCTAACGGGAAAAAATGGAACAAGGGCATTCATTTTACACACCAAATGTTAATCTTCCATTTATTTGAAGTTCGTGTTAGATAATGACCACTTATTTTATTCTTCATAACAATACTATAATAAGCAGTTTTACCGTTGATTCTGAACGGAATAAATCTTGCGTTGAGAAGTGTCTGATAAAAGTCTGAGAAATTCAATTAATCAAAACTATTCGAACAAATCGTTGAGAAAAATTGATATTAAAATATTTGAATGAATAAAAAAAAATATAGCGAATCGTCTCAACTATTGTTAGCCACCAAAGTATATGAAGTGAAACCTTTCCACAATAGAAAACTCTTATCTGAAACTCATTTTTAATCCGGTCTAATGTCTAATGTAATGTAATATAGACGTCACATGAATCACACAAAACAAAAGAAATGTGAACTTCTTTTTTCAATTCAATAGGAAATCAGAAATAATGTATTTTTTCAAAATTTTTTCTGTACTGAAGGAAACATTAACTGAAAATTCCGACAATATTTTTGACTCAAATCATAATCATTTCGTCCAAACAGTCATTCATTCTGTTTATATAAAAGATGTTTTGAAATAAACTTTTTGTGTGAAAGTTATTCCAATCCCTCTTTGTATAGAATAAGTCATAATCATTTGGTGCGATTGTCTGAGTACAGTATAGTGGCACCGGTATAGGTGTGAAATGGATTGTAAGCGCGTGCTTTTCCACTAATGATAATTACAAATCTAATGATTATTTTTTTCGAAATCTTTTGTAACTCCTTTAAAAAAATGAAAGTAAAAAGTGTTTGCCATTTCTATGGCTTAATATGGGATTTAAGGAAAGGACAGTTACCGTTGGGTTACGTTCGGTTCAAAAAGCATTGACCCATAAGTGAATGTTTGCACAGAAAATGAATTATTGGAGAAAATCAAAGACTATTTTCAAGACTTACCAAAAATTGAAGAATAAATCACAGATTTCTTTACGTTTGTACACAAAAAACAAAACAAAATCAAATGTTTAGTCAGAAAGTGTTCGGTTCGACAAACTTATTATATGTTGAGTTTAACTGAAAATTGATAGACATATGAAAGTAAACTTTGATTTTGGTTAGAATAACATATTCTTTGAAATGATTAAAATAAATTTATATTAAAAATAATTCCCAAAAATTTCTTCTCTATTGGGAATAACTTTTAGCAAATACTAGAAATGATTGAAATGATTGATCGCTTCGCAAAACATTATCAAATTTTAAGCGAAAAACTTTTGATCAAAACATGAAATATAGACAAAAGTATTGACTTTAAAACAATGTTTGATAAGCAGTTAAATAACTTTTGTAAAACTTATACAACAGTTGAGTTCTTCTTCACCGGTGATGTTCTGTTCTGTTCTGTGAGTGACTTGAAGTCGAAATGACAAAATTTCTTCACTGTTGAGGAAAGTTGTTTTATGCTGTGTTTGCGCCGAACGGAGATGTGATCAAAAGCAGAAACAACTTAAGAGAAGCGAATAACAATACCTTTAAGAGATTGGTTGGAAAGTTAGTGATGAGGCAGTGTTCCCCGTTTGCCAACAGAGCACAGGTAGAATTGCCGTATTAAATGTGCTGAAGCGTGGAGTAAGCAGTTCTTGTCCAACTTCTTCTAATGCTGGCGCAGCCTATGCTTATCCTGTGCTTAGGCTATGATGTGCTCTCGTCAACAGTGAAAGTTTGAGGAGAGAAAGTGTGTTTCTGAAGGAGGTCACAGATTGGTGACCACGTGCTGTAATCTTCACATCCCTTAGCATTAGTGCTAAACTGTATTCAAAACAAGTTATCAAAAAAATGTGAACAAAAATTTCTATAAAACTTTCAAAACTGAAATCACACGCCTATTCCTATTCCTATTCTTTTCTGTAGGCAACCCTTCGATTGATTTTTGGCATTCATTTGCTATTATTTTTTCATTTCTTTTGAAAGTCTTTCTGTTCTGACAATAATTTTCTTACCGAAAGAGAAAGTGTTTTCCACTTTACTCTTGAATTAAATTATCGGCAATTCGTGAGAAATTAACGAAAAAATTGTACTTTTGGAGAGTGCTTTACAAAACCCATATTAGCGTAAGGATAGGAATGACTGAGCAATGCATGAATGGATTGGGTGTAAAAATTGGGTACACTATTGGGTTCGTTTGACTCTAGATTTCTCACTGATTGTAACTGTGGTTAGAAAAAAGGTATGTTTAGGGCTAATAAACTAACATTTATTAGTGAAATGTCAAACACATCAAACCAGAGGTCAGAGAATCTTAAGTGAAGCTCAACATAACAAACATATAAACAGTGTTTTCCTTTGACTTTAACTTAATTTAAAGTTCATTACACAGAATATCGGTTACTGACTTCAAACGAATACAATTGTATATTAAAGTATATAATGCCTTTACAGCACTCAGTCCGCACATTCAGGCATTGGTGGTCCCACTCATTCAAAGTCATCAAAATCTCATTAGACTTCCGTAATATGCATTCAATAGACCTCTCCTTTGGTTATGAAAATTAAAATTAATGTTATTATTATTATATTATTATTCTTTAAAATCTAATAAATATTTTTAAATAAATAAATAATCATATATTTTATGAGTAAAAGTAAATGTTTATATGGATTTCAGATATTTGATCTATCAACGTTTGAACCAAATATTCCGTGATTTAAGTCTATTCTCTACTTCTCTGTATATTTTCCAAAGAATTGATTTCATATTTTTCTATACAAATAGAGTCAATGATTTCAAGATTACTTCACTTGACTTCTGTTGGATTTATTACTCTCTTCTCTTCATAACAAAATATTTTTATAAATAGAATCAATACTTTTGATTGAAATTAACTCAACTGAATAAAGATATGAATCTATTGTTCATCGGATATGATCTATGAAAATATCAATAATTCTTAAGAATTGATTCCTTCCTTAAGAATAAATATTTTGTTTCCGATTGAATGTCATTTGTCTGAAAGTTTTTTCACTTTCCATATAAATGGACTCTTTGTTAGTGGACTGGAAGAGAAAACTATTTTTTGTTCACTTTTGAACTTTTTTTTTTTGCTAAACTTTTATAGTTTTTGTGCAAAATATATGTCGTTTTTCCAAAGCATTCATTTCTGTCAAATAAAAGGTATATTTCAGTGAATGAAGACTAAGTTTAGTGGTCTTCAGACCAAAGACAGTGGTCTACAAAACCCGCTCCGAGAGTGTGAATAAAGAGAAAAAAAAGATGATTTTGAGATACAGTTCAAGTGAATTGTGAAAGTGGTTTCAGATACGCAGCACAGGTAGGAAAAAATTGTTGAGTTTATTATCCGAAGAAATCCTATATTGAAAGCTCTTATAATTTATAATTCATTTCTATTCTTAAATTTTTCGAATAAATTCATATCTATTTTGAAAAGTAAATTCATTTTCCTCTTCTGACATAAATACCAGTTTTTCTCTTCTCATCTCCAGATTTAATGTAACTTTCATTTAGAAACCCGTGTTTTGGTCAGCATTTTATTGCTTTAAAATATTTTTTCAATTTTCATAACAACATTATTATGATTGTTATTCTGAACTTCAATGAACTAAAATCCGGACTATTATTGTTCGAATTCAATGAACTCATTGCACTATTTTATTAATGTTGGGGTTAAGGTTGATGTTAAGGTCCTTTTCTATAAATGCCTTTCCATCTCTAAAGCTATATCTATTCGTGATTTTTATCTTTTGGACTCACAGTTTGAGGCAAACGCTAAACAAATTCCCTTTTTTATGGCCTACTATTAAATGTTTGTATTTTTGTTAAATAATATAATTTGTTGTTTTGTTTGTTTGTTTTTATATAATTTAAAATCAATCTACAAATATCTCACTCAAACCCCTTATCTTTTATCTTATCTTAATTTTACTAATTTTGCATTTCTTCAAATCGTATTATAATTTTATCTATAATTCAGTTAAGAAAAAACGAATGTTTTAATTAATAAATAGATAATATCTTCCGAATTACACCAATCAATCATTTTTTTCAATTATTTAAAGAGGAAAATGTTTAAGAATTTTAAATATTTAATAATTGAAAAGTGATTTCTATTATCTGTCCCAAATTGGGACTCCCAATAGATAATGTCTATTCCTATAGTTTTATCTTTCAATTCCGTTATATTGTTTTGAGAACTCGTTGTGTAAACGCTTTTATATTCTCAAAAACATTTGTCAACCATTTAATGATTAAATTTATTTTGCGGACATATATTAAGTCAATTGTCTAAACAAATATCAATTTTATTGTATAATAAATGTTTAATTTTATTATATTTATCTAAAAATAAATAATTTTTGTTTTGTTTATTTAATTTCAATTTTTTAAAATAGTTTTTTCACACATTAAAAGAGATGAGAAATAATGTTTTGTGACCATAATTAAGTGCTTTCCACTTGATATAATTTCAGTTTGCTCATTTAATCAAGGTGAGAAGTTCTCATGGTATTTTGAAAAACAATAAATTATAAGTTCTTATCTTAATTTTAATGGTTTTCAAATCGTGTAAAATTTTGTGTTCAATTAAACGAAACTTTTAATCAATGAATAAATAAATAAAATAAATGTTAAATTTTTTCCGAATTAAACCAATAAATAAGTTTTTAAATCATTTAAAGAGAAAATTCTTTAAAATAATGAATTAGTTATGTCTGTCATATGTCTGTCATCCGAATCAATTCAATCAATTAATAATTAGTGTTTTGATATTCTTGTCATTCGATTCCGTTATAATCATGTTTTGTCAAACGATTGCGTTTATTAATCACTAGTTTATGATTAATACCCTGAGCTTTGAGACCAAATAATGAAGCGATGGCTAGAATAGAGATGAGGGCACACATCAACGCAAATGCAAAGACGAGAAGCGTTTTAGAAGTAAGACATTGTGTCTGATCTTTGCTGATGAATACCTTATGTATTGCTTTAGAAATGTAATTATTCTATCAAATTGTTTGCAAACATTTTGATTGTCTTACAGTCGATAGTTTTGCTGGTCGTGTCATTCATGTCATTTTCATTGTCAATGGAGTCACCGATTGGTAGTAGCGTTGAGTTGGAAACACCGACTGCTGTCAGTGGCGAGTCTGAAGACTTGGAGTCATTGTTGTGGTCGGCCGTCAATGCCGTCAACTTTTTATCCATAATTATAGTGCTTTTGGCACTACTATTGGCACTACTGTTGGCAGTCCAAGTGTTTGAGCGCCTCTTTATTCGGTGAAGCGGTGGACTCGAAGGCCTAGTGTTGTCACATTGAATCTATACGTATATATTTTGGATCAGAACAAAAACACTGCTATTTAGAGTGAGTGCTAAACTCAGGACTAAACCTATCATTTATTCTTATTTTATTTCAAACCACGAAAATTCAGTGAAAGTTATCCACGAATCAGTAATAGTAATAACTTATAAAAGATTTAGTCTTTTGAAAGCATTCAAAGCCTCTGACTCTGACCCAAAGCTCTACAGCTCTACTCTATCTCTATCTCTATCTGAAGCTCTCAATCGATACTTAAAACCAAAGAAAACTTATCGATTGACTTTTGAATAATTCAATGAAAGCGAAAGTGAAATTCAGAATTAAAATTTCATATATGTTTTGAAATCCAAGATCTTATCTCTTTACTGTTTTTTCCTAATCCTTATTATTTATTGGAAAACAAGATATACTTTTATACGAGAATAGAGTTTGTGCTCACCTGAGGACACGTTGTATTACATATAAGAACAGTGCACTGAATATTTAAATTAGTTCTGTCGGGAAACTTGAATGCGGGAAATGTCGTGAAATACACTTTGAAATCTGAGGGTGGATTCGGCATTAGTTGGAAGTCTGGTAGAATGCCCCTGTCAACTGAACACCTGAGTAAAAGAGTAACACAAATGAAAAGTTAGTTTAATTCAATAATCAGTTTTTGTGCTATTATTTGAAAATTAATTAAAATTAGTGTTTATTTTGTTTTATAAATCAATTTAAAGAAAAACTAAAGAATGTATTTCAGAGATATAAGAGAAAAAACTAATAATAATTATCCAGAGCTTTGAAATTGGATACAAAACTTTAGTGGTTGCTATCAATCATCATTACATAAGACTTGACTGACTATTGAGTTTTCAAATGAATTTGGTTTTTGAGTAATGATTATAATAAAAGCGATCCTTTGATTACTTTTTAAGAAGTTTAAAAGATTTACGGCTTCTAAGGACTCGAATAAAACAACTCTTCGCATAAGAAATATTTAAATATTAAAAGTCCGGTTAAGGCAACGACTAAGTCCTTCACTCATTCCTAGGATCGGATGCTTTTGAATAGTATTCTCATTTATTCACATTTAATTAAATGCTGAAAAATCAATTTGGCCGAAGTGTCTGCAGGTATTTTGTCTGTAAAATATGATGGATAAGACTTGAAATCACCATTCACTCAATAGATTACTGAGGAATGACTAACGAAATGCTAATCAATAAATATTAGGGAATTTCTACGCAATTGAATGCAGAGTTTATTTACTTTCACTCTTTTCCAATACATGAAAGAGAATTGCTTTCAACGCTAAAGTGATAATGACTTTTGAATATAGATTATTGACTTATGAATGACCACTAGTTTTATAGACATCCATTAGAATAACATTTGATACCAGAATTTTTGCATTCAATTCAACACTCAATTCAATTGCCTTTCATTAATTCAAAAGAGTTTTGATTCAATTGTTAATAAAAACCAGTCATTAGTGATGTGATTCTGGTATGTCATGAGCTATGTTAAAATCAAATTAATTTCTAAGCTTAACCTCATCTTATGATATTTAATGATTCATCTTTAATATATGATTTGTTAAACTAGACGTTAAACTGTTTTTGCTGTCTATATCCGATTGTAGTTAATTCAAGATTCTTGAAATCCAACGAAAAATATTTAAAATCTCATATTTGTTGTAATTCTTGAGTATAAATGCATTAACAAAGTGATGATAATAAGCGAGGATTACCCGTCATTGTTAGTGAGCTCCTGTTTGATTAGATGTGTGCCGTCGTGTGCATAACATCTTGAAATCATTGAATCGATTCCGTCTTCAAAGCAATTTCAGTAAAAAATTATTGATTACTTAGAAAACAATTTTTGACAAAACAAAGGAGAGTTTGATAGAAGTGATACCCATTTCTCTTATTTTGATCATAACAGTGACGTCCTGTCCTAAGTCAACAAAGCCGTCAATCGGCTTAAGGAAAGGTATTCTGCCTTTCATAACATCCATACGGGTTTCGATTGACTCTGAGATATATGTGAGGGAAAAGTTATGGCTCAGCATTCGATGCACCTGAAGGTGAGAGCCTCCATACAGACTCTTTGCACTAAACTTTGATGTGTTTTGTTGACTTTGTTGAGTGCCAGTACCTATGCTCAATCCTGAACCACTATTTGACACGACTCCTGTTAAAAGCAATTCCAGTGGAGCACATTTCACCTCTATTTTCTCATCGCTCGCCTGTTGAATGTTGCGGTCATTTTGGACGTACAAAACGAGTTCCAATTCAGTGTAATTAGACTGTGAGGGCACAGAATAATACATATTGAGACACATAATAGACAATTCAATAACAATTATACGAACAGTGATATCAAATATTTGATTAATGTTTCAATAATAATGATTTATTACAATATTTTATTGAATACCTGATTCTCTATAGAATTGACCCCACATTGTCTACTGGTTGTAACGAAGTGAATCACCTCTGAGCCATTGCCATATGACCTGCACTCGGATGGAAGACTCGAAAATATCTGATTTGCATAAATTACTCCAAAAAAAGGTTCTCGAAATTGGAAGTTCACCACAAGAGAAGTTTTATTACAAATCACAGACGCTGTCAATGAAAATAACACTCAGAATATGTTTTATATAAATATAAGATTCTTAATCTTATATAAGAAATGATAGCCTTTTCTTACTTTTGAAACTATTGGGTTCTGTAATACTTTGGTTCAGAGGCTTCTCTAATGACACCACAGATGAAACCACTGATGAATACGTTGTCTAAAGCATCAAATAATGGATTGAGTTATCACTCGATTATTGGTTTTATGTTTTTTTCTAATTCTTAATCTTAGTTTTCACTTAAAACTCTTTTCTCGGACAACACCATCACAAATACCATCACATTGTTCATCACATTGACCAGAGTTCATACAAATAATCAAATTACTACTCTTTATCTTTAAATAACACAATGGCAACCAATTCCCCTTAAATTACCCTAAATTATTGGGTAATTCAATTTGACTAAAGCCTTAAACCTTTATTATAATTCCAAAAATATTTATTTGAGACCACTATTAAATGTTGACCTAATGTTAAAAGAGTAGAACATTTAGAAGAGCCTCTAAATTCCAAAAGCTTTGAGTGTTTGCAGACATTGAATGTTCAAAAATATTCAAAAAATATTCTTAATTTTGAATTCTTTCAATATTTGAGAGAAAAAATGTTTTCAAGTTTCAAAAAAGCAAATCTCATATAGTAATCCAGAATTAATTTAGGAAGTCTTAATTTATTACAATTGATAATAGAAACACTCTTTTATGATAAGCATGGTGAAAAAGTTTGTAAATAAATGCGAAAAACTTACCGAAGTTTGAAGTGTCAGCCAAATTAGCGTTACATGAATCACATGAATCAGAAATGGAGTCATTTCAGTGGCAAAAAGGAAACGGAGCGGAGATGTCATCCGATTGATTGAATCCAAATATAGTCTAAAACAGAAATTAGAGTCAAGTTTAGTGAAATTCGGTTTAAGGGTTTCGCAGACAAAACCAATATATTCAGTCTTTTTGGAGACCACTTCTTCTTCTTCCTGTTTCGATAACCAAAAACTTGTGATTCAATGGTTTGATTGAAAAGTTTAGATATGTCTTAACCGCCGAATCACTGATGAGTCGACCCTATTATTGTTAATTTGTTGCTCTGATGTCGGCCTTCACTTCACGGTTTGTATCATTCAGTGAAATACTCGTAATTTTTTTGACGACTTTGAGTACAACGAACTTCGAGTCCAGTTATTTGGATTCACTTAGGATTCACTCATTCCTGAAGTTTTTATTTCGTTTTTTTCAAATACAATAATAAATTCAAAATTTCGTAAAATTAGACAATTTTTAAATTAATTGTTTATCAGATCTTAAAAGACACTAATTTTGGAAAACTTTTAATCGATTAACTATTAACTTGATAATTGATTATTACATTATTTCATGCATTAAATGTCACTTCACTTAAGTGGACAGAATTACACACAAATTATATGTTTGGGTAAATACTGAGTTTGATATTGAATTTTGAAATTAGACTTTATTTGTGAGTTTTTGTTCAGTCAATGACAGGTACAGTATTTGAGACAACTGTCAAAAGATTGATGGAAATTTTCTTTAATTGCTTCCATTAAAGTGTTTTTCAAGAAATTCTTGGAAATACTAATTACTTGACTACCGATACAGAGCTGTGAAATCAAATTATAACAACTTATCTGAAAAAGAGGCTATAATTTAGAGGTTTGTAAACTTTTTAATACTGGTTTTACATTAGATTCACATATAATTTGTGAAAAATTTGATGAAACTTTGAATCGTTTTTATTTAACTATAAAAACAAATTAGAATTCAAAGAAAATTTTTCTCAATAAAATTGAATTTAAAAAATTCTCTCTTATATTAAATTTCAAAAACAATTCAATTATGAATTTCAAATTGATATCAAATTCTAATGAAAATCGAATATTTTCAACTGAAAATCCGGTTATATAAGTGAAAAGTTTAGAAACTTGAACAATCATTTGCTCAAACATTGAAAGCATTCAATAATTCATAACAATATTAGCATCAATAAGAAGTCAATGAGAATTTACTTCAACTTTTAAAGAAGAAATTAACGACAAATGGAGGAATGGAAAGGAATGGAGAGGGACGGAGAGAGACAATTTAAAAATGTATATAATCTGGATATGAAAGAAATTCCTCCTAAAAAGAAGAGAATTTAATAGTTTCTATATTTAAACGATTATCATAAGAAAGTAATAATAAATATTAAGAATCTCTTCAAATATGGTTTTAAAACCAGTTCAATATCAGTGATATTTTAGAATTGAAATACACATCAAAAGGAAACAAAAAATAGTAATTGAGTTATTGAATCGGAATAGTTTTTATGTTGTTTTGAAAAAATGTCTTTTTCATAGAAATTCTTGCTGTCATTCATCCGAAACATAAACCAGTGGTTAAACATTTTTTAAAATTTAGATTCAATTAAATATTAGATTCTATGCTTTCAAATAAAACCTCAAAAGTTAAGCTCAATTATGCAGTCAAGTGGACAGTTGTCATATGAAATGAAGTTCAATAATTTATCATGATGAATATTTCTAAAATGCCATTTTGAGGCTCTTTTAGAGGGTTTCATAGTTACCTTGCCTCTAGTCATCTCTAATTTCTATCTATATTTTTCTTGTGATAAAAACAAGTTTTGTATAAAAATTTAATTTTAAAATCAAAATATTTTAGAAATATATTGAACTCGTGTTTGAATAGCATTTAAAATATGATATTTATTTAATTTTTTCTTTAGTTTTCAAATTGAATAACAATTTGTTTCCGTTTAAAAAACGATTTGAGAAGAATTCTTGACTCAAATTTGTCTAAAGATTTTCTCCTGAAATGACAAACCAAATGACAATTTATTGCGAATTAAGATTAAAATTCAAATTAGTTTTGCTTAAGAAGTGACAATTTCTAACAAATTTTTTTTTGTTTTTGTAAATAATATTTTGAGAAATGAATTCCTAAAAACAGTTGACATGTATTTCATAGAAAATTGAAGAGAAAACTTAGAATTTGTTTAATCTTTGTTAACAAAAATCTTCAATTCTGAGGGGTTATTGATTGATATTATTTTCCCATTCGTTATATTCGGAGAAATTAACCTTTGAGTGGATTTTAGTGTGAAATTTGAAAATTGTTTTGAGAGGAATTTAATCGCATCACTGGATAACCATTATTTCAAACACTTTTTGCCCACTATTTGATTACTAATTGATTTTTTCAGCATTTTTCAGCTTATTTGCTGCTCCTTTACTATAGGAGCTGTAGATTACTGTTTACTGTAAGTTATATAACAGAGAAAGTTCTGTTTGTTTTGATTGAAAGTTATGCTAAACTGAGTTTCAATTGCTTTTCCTTTCTTCAAATAAAAAGTGAATTTTAACACAAAATTCCTGAAAGTCTTTAGATTTTTGAATTTCTAATCAATTGGAGAAAAAAACAAAAGAAAATCCTTTCCTCTAAACTTCTTCATTCATTATTATCTTCTAAAATGTAAAAAGTCTTCATAAACTGAGAAAGTTTATAGATATAAATCCGATTGATATTCTGTGTTCTGATTTACCTTCTGAGGTCTCCAAGTTTAAATCAGAGTTGAACTTAAAATCTCATAAAAATTGGAAATCGGTTTTCTTCTCTAATTTACACGAATTTATTCTCAAATTTATTATTTATGAAATGTTTAATTTGAATTAATGGCAATATTTCCAGTTGGAGTTTTTTTTTACAAATTGCAGATCAAATTAATAAAATATGGTTAATTAGAAGCTAAATGCAAACTCATAATTATCTTGTTATGTAATAATAACATATAGACTTCTGATTAGTTTATCATTAATCCTAGGATTGTATTTCAAAATGTATTATACCGGGTGGTGCAAAAAGTCGCGCGTTAATATTGCGGGGTTTAGCATAACTTGCCGTGCCGAGCCGGGCGGATCCC
>JAQIXD010000312.1:0-30715 GCA_034699985.1 Minunthozetes semirufus
TTTCAATTGTTTTCAAACGTTTTGTAAAAGCATTGAAAGGACAGTTGGGTTAGAGTCAGTGGTAGTGATTTGTATTTTTGTTGTCTTAATGTATCTTAAATTGTCTCATTCGAGATCAATCTTCACCCACAGGCTAAGGAACTACGAGGAAAGCCATGACTGCTAACATTTTACTAATCTATTTTTCGAAAACAACTAATCCTTTGATTTTTAGATTTATAGCCAAATGAGAAGATTTAACACATTCCGCACAAATGAGACAAAAGCTGGTCTCTTGACATTCAACAGATTCAGTCTCTTATGGGTCAACTATTGAGTGGATTTAGTCCTCTGAAGGTATGATAAGTTTAATGTACTGAATATCTATTTTTTAAACAGACTACAATGATGTTAATCATCAAACATATAAAGCAATTCGGGTCTAAATTATTATTTAATTTAATGTACATTAATTTTATTACTATTTAATCAATAAAATTTTAAAATTTATTTCTAAATTGTTTTATAAATTCATTTCATTCATTCATAAATTTGAATACATTTATGCCATCTATTGGTTGAGTATTAGACCTATAAATTCCTGAATAAATTCATTCATTAAAAGCTGTCAATAAGTTATTCATGAATTTACTAAATTCCTGAATAAATTACTGTATTATTAAGTGAATCTCCCAAAAGGTTCCTGCATAAGTTACTTTGTTCTCTGGGTGTTCGTCAATTGTACGAACTCTTCGACCAATTTCTGACAGATCTCGTCATTTGTCTCAAATATTTCTTCGCGTTCATCGTTCTTCGCAGACATCACTCAAATCTAAATAAATGCCAAATTAAAGCAAATGATTAGAGGATAAGAGATTATCTTAAATATTCTTCAATAATTGATTATATTAGACATTTGATCCAAAATAATGTGATTTGTTTACAAAAATTATTCGAAATGAGTGCAAAAAAGTCACCAAAAACTTATTCATATAAGACATGCATTCATTACAGACAGAGAGAGGATTCCCTTCGCATAAGTTTTAATAAAAAGTTTGCAAAAGTATGACAAAAGTATGACATCAAATCCGATATAATTTTTAGGCAAAGATTCTTCTTCTCCTTCTTCAGTGATTTACTATTTCATAAAATATACTGTGTTTTGAGGAGTGATAAATTAATTTTTAAAATTAACAAAAATAAAATGTTTTTTTAATGTTTGTGAGACCATTGATGTGGATGTCGATGACCACGAAGACCAGAAAACGAAGAACACAAACCGATATCAATTATTATCTCTCGTTAACAAAGATATACCAAAAGAACTTTAGATTATATAAAATGAATTTAATTCAGACTAACCTTAAATGCACTCAAAGAGAAATACCTGATAGTTTTGAAAATTCTTTTTTTTATAATAAGTGGTAATATTTATGAGGCTATGACTATGTATAGCAATGATTCAAATAACTATAAATTTAAGCTTAAATTTGTCGACTGAACGCTAAATATTCAATAATTCAATAATTCATTTATATTTTAGAAGAGAATTCAATTTTAATATGAAATTATTGTATTGTTTGGAGCGACAGATAACTCGTTTGTTGACTTCAGAAGTCATAAATTTTGATAATATTTTAAACACTATTTGCAATCAATTAAAAAAAACTGCAGAAGAAGTGACTTAAGAAAAGGTGCGAAAACAGATTCAGAAGAAGAAAATTAAAAGAGATTTGATTTTTAATTATCTAAACTAAAATCAATATTTCTTTTTATGATTAATGTTTTGTCAAAACTTTTTTCTCTAAAAAATAGACATAAACTGACTTCACTTCTAAAATAAATCTTCAAATTCTTATCTTTCGAGAACTGATATATGATTTGATTTTGATTTTTAAATTTAAAAACTTTGAGAACAAACTAATTGTTAATTTAATTTGAATTCTTATTAAAATTAAATTTTAATTTAATTCAATTACACTAAAAGACAGCAAAACTAATTTGAGGTCAATTTAATGCTGAAATACTCGGACTTTGGAAGCGAATGCAAACAATTTAGAGAATAGAGGGACAGACATGTCGACCACTTTTCGGTCTGACCTCCATATAAGAGTTGCAAAATTTGTGATGTCTTGAAATCTATGCCAAACATTAATAATTAATGCCTAAAGAATTAATGGTTTAATTGAAGTGAAGCCAATCGACAATAATTGTTATTATTGTAAACCTCTTCACACAATATAATCCATGAAAATATTGCGAATATTGAGAATGTCTTAAATGTATTAATTGATCAGAAGAGCCATCAAATAAATTTAACAATAATTTGAAAGATAAGGTAATTTTATTTAAAAACTTATGCGTCAATCAATGTTTGTGTGAAAATCAAAATATTTTGTATGAAATTCTGTACATTAGATATAACTTTAATACAAAATACTTGAAGTATCGATGAGTTAATACATGTTTTACCAAATTATATGTAAGAATCAATTGATTTCAATTCAGATAAATAAGAATATAATTAGAAAATTGTATTTAATTACAAATCTTTTAATTAATTTGTAAATAATTTGTGCAAAAAAATAGTTTTCAGTCATAACTAAAATGAATGAACAAATCTATATATCTTTGAATTTAAATGCAATTACTTATGAATTAAACATTTAATTAATTAATTTAATTAAATTCTATTATAAGAAAAGGTTCTAAAAATACACTCAAAATAGAAAACAATAGAAAAAAGTCCAATAAATTTATGGCATTATTTCATAATTTTAAAATTCTTTCGAAAAAAAAAGTCTAAAATAATTACAAATAGTTTTTTGTCTTTATATTAATATTTTTCAATAATATTGGAATAATTAGTGAATGAACTGCAAATTGCAATTAGAAATCGCATGGAATTCAGGTCCAGTTTATCACAAATGAAAAGATGTTTCGTTCATTAATTTGTAATTCTGTTTTCAAAACAATTTTCATATCAATCATTGAGGACTAGGATTTTTTGTTATAAACTATTATAGGACAGAATAATTTCAGTCTTCTTCGCTTCAAATATGAATTTTCAATAAATCAATTAACATTTGACTCAATTTAATTGATTGAAAACAGTTTTCTTTTGTATAATAATATTGTGTTTGAATTTTCAATACTTTTTACAATTGATTTGTTTTTATCTTTTTTCCACTCAAATGGAAATCAATTCAAAGACTTATTTCGAGTCTATAATAATATAACAGTATTTGAATGCCATTGAAGTTGTTGTTAATAAAAAGGGTGACATCATTGACATCAGTTATCTTTTAAGTCAACTTATTTAAGAACCCGTCCTTTGATTGTTGAATAAACGGATTTAGACACAGAGTTATAGAGGACTCATATAATTGAATAATTCAATGCCATTATTGCCGACTTCAATGATTTCATAAGAATGTAATGTTTATTGGTTTTGATCAGTAATACTGTCATTGGTTTCACACAAACTTTAGTCTTTAAGATGAGTGTAGAATAGGATCGAAAACGATATACAAATTTATGTAAAAATAGGCTTTCATTTGATTAGACATTAATTATCTGTTTGTATGCAAAGGAGAGGCACTCTTTTCAATCACAGTTAAGTCAATTACAAACAGAGGAATGTTTTCAATTCAGTTCTCAAACAAACACTAAAAATGATTTAAAATTTGTAAAAAGTGATCATTTTATTCAATGTCCTAATGAGGCACAGGTAGGGCCGCATTTCTGTCATTTCTCTTCACTCGATTCAATTGTAGAGTTGTGTTCCTCTTCATCACTATCTGAGTGCTCTTCATTTGGTTCGTCTATCGGTGGGTCAGGTGTCCGCTTAGAGGTAAGGTCAAGCGGTGAAGTGTTGTTATTATTATTATTTTCTTCGTTACTGCTCGGAGAGAATCCTGAGTCTCGATCTGCAGCACAGGTTTTCAATGATTTGGACAGAGCTCTGAGCGCAGCTTCACTTAAAGCGTTGGCTCTTTTAACAGAGAGATCGATGGGCCGCTCCTGTTCGGGCACATTAGGCAGACACTCGCCTATATTCTGGTTAATGTCAGGGTCTTTACTTTGTTTTAGGACCGGGTTTAGCGCATGTAATGATAGCAATCGTGAGGGATATGTCGCAAGACTGAGGTCTGCGTTATATAATTTAGACATTCCGGGAAAGGCGTGCAAACCATTCATACTTTTGGCCATTGAGTTATGGAACAAAAACCGAGCCGTTGTCACTGGATTAAGTGGTGACAATGGAGACACCGGTGACAGAGGCAAACCTGATGGATGAAACCCAAAATGATGGCTCATTTCTTTTCGAGTTTCGGCATATGAGGGACTGTTTGTGTCGAAACGAGTTGTGAAACCATTTCCTTTCGTCGAATCGAAAAGAGAGGAAAATGGAGAGGGGAGAGCACACCCCGAGCCTTCGCTAGAGTTGGGCGACGCCGCTCTGGGAGAGACGTGATGTGCGGACGAAGCGCTGTTCGTTTCCCTGAATGAGTCGGTGGTCTTGTACTGCGATAAGAGATCCTTATTTTCATTGAATGCCCGCTGCATTTGACCGTTACTCTGAAGAATTCCCTGATCTTGGAGTCTAGAAGTCATTTCCTGTTGGTCTTGAATAAGACAATGAATTTTAAACCAATTAGAGCGCCGGCCATAACGAGAACCTTCAATATCAGATCAAAGATATGGATTAATTGAAAATCTATTATAAAATCAATTATAAGTATATAATTAAAGGCAAACCATAAAAATCAAATGAATTAAAAGCAACACAAAGTGCTAATCAGATCGACTGAAGAGGCGGACACCGAATATACTCGCAATCAGTTTCATTATATTCATATAAATTCAATATAATGTCGATTGAAGTGATGTTCGGTCAATTAACCCCTGACCCTCTCATCGTGACTAACAAGACGTACTCCGATAGCAATTAAATTGCTTTTATATAAGTTGTGTCAGACTCTAACCAAACCATTATTGTTGGATCAAAAGTGGTTGAACTCTGAGTCGATCCACAACTGATAATACATTAAGTTTTGTTCGTAAATCAATTCAATCATTATTTTAGCCAAAAATAACTGTCTATTCGTCTTTCAAAACAATTTTTGGTTCACATTCTGGACTACTTTTAGAAATAAATTCAACAAAATTGTGATTTGATTGCATTTCTCCGTATTGTTCATCAAAAGGCATGTTTTAAGCCATCAAAAGCTATTTGTCGGAAAAGTGGCACTTCTTGTGGCACTTCTTTTACTTTTCTTACTAAACGATTCGCTTCAATAAATATATTTAAAAACTTTATATAAATCGCGGCTTAAATTCATTTGTGTTTATGTTATAAGTGCTTAAAATTTAGAATAAATAATCAATCTTTAAATATAATCATAGACATAATGAATCTAGCACAATCTAATCCAATCTAATAGAATGTAGTGGAAATTCTACAATAATAATAATAACTCGAAATCAAGAGATGATTGCCATTAGAGCTGATAAATAGAGGATAAGTAGAGCATACGCACCACTTTTGGACATTCCAACGACCAAACACTTCTTGAGTCGACAGCTTTTGCATGAGGTCCTATTCTTCTTGTTGATGACACACTGGTTATTATTCTTGCATTCACCCAATGCCGACAAATTGTTGTAGGTTCGCCCAAAAAATGACTGAAAAAAATCAAATTAAAAATTCAATTATTCCTTCAATTGTTTAAAATCAGTTTAATTGAAAAATCAGATCACTTTCCCCTCTAATTGTATTTGAGGCAAGAATTTGAATTAAATGAAAATTACATTCAAATAATAGTTTGGTTAATGTTTGGGGAAAGGCATAAATGAATATAAATTCTATTGAAAGATGACATCATTTACATAATAGATAAGAATTTAGTCGACATGAGTCAGAGGCACGACATCCAAATTAACACAAATATTAGTTTAATAAACACTATATTCAATTGAATACAAGTTTTCATTTGGAATCAAAGCATTGAATCCAGTTTTGGCTGAAAATGAGTTGGAATTACATTACATTACATTACTGTTCACTCTTTCTCTTACATAATATTAGAATTATATTATTGTTGAGATTCTCATTGATTACAATTACAAGCAATTCATTGAATGCAAACATTTTTTTCTTAAAAGCATTTGTCAGTGATTTTCAAAAATTGTTTAATTGAATGAATGATTGCGAAAATCAAAGAAAAAATTGAAAGTTTTCTAAACTAAAAGCTTAATTGAAGACTAAACTTGGAATGTGTCGGAAAAATAAATGGAAGAACAGTTAAGGTAATACAAAAAAGGCAAACCTTTCAAAAGAGTAATCATTTGGCAGAACGTGAGCCCAAAAAAATTTTATTGTTTTACACAAAAAAATAATAATACAATCAAATTGTTTCAATTGAATTAATTTGTAAGATCTGAGATCCACCTTAAGTTAAAAACTATTCTTCAACAAAAACTTCTCAACGTTTCAATTATTTGAGTATTTTTCCCATAAAAAGAGATCCTTTTAGAATATTTTAATCGGTTTTCCGCTAAAAATACTTTTCTTTATTCATTGATTTTATTTGAAAATAAACTCAATTTTTTCTTAAAGAAATCATTTAATAAGAAAACATTGATTTGAGTGAAATCTTTTCTATTGAAGGTTTGACATGATGATTTATTTGTAAACAAAAATCAAAAGAAGAATCTTTAAAAAATGAAGTATTTGAGTGAAATTCCACACAAATTACTCTGTTTTGAAGTGGTATGAGTGCTATCATTGCTATCACATCTGATATAAATCTTTTTTATTTTTGTAGTTTGAGATGATTTCAACGTTAAATATATTCTGATATATGAAGTCAACCTTCCGTTATTATGGCCCAGATTTTTCTCTAACTGTTTTTATATTTCAAACCTCAGGGCTATGACAGCAATAATAATGAATAATAAGCGCCGGACTAAAAGCGTAAGTGATTTGCGTTCAGGTTTTGACAATGAAAGTGAAATTCAAGAGAAGACAGTCGGGAATCAACGGTCCATACAATTAACCGAAATAAGTATTTTGAAATACAGTTGTCTGTTATGGTTTGCAGTTATCAAGAGTAGGAAAGACTGCTAGTAGTGATGCTTATTATTATTATTATGTAACTGCAACTGAAATGCGTGGTTACCCGCGTACTTTTCTCACATAATTATGCCATTTGAAAGAAGTAAATCTTAAAATATGGAGCCATTGGAGCTCCTCCGTAATATCTTATTTAAGCCTCCATTATATCCATTAATTAGAAATATTTCACGATCTCAACATTTGAGTCTTGAGAGACATTGAAAAAATGTTTTTAATAACTTTTAAACAAAACTTTAAAAAGAGTGACAAAATCGAGTGATTTGTTTGAGTTGAGCTGAAAGATGAAGTGTTACACTCTCTGTGTCTCTCTCTCTTTGAAAAGTTAGACTCTGTTTACGGAAGCGTGAAGTGAGAGAGAAGTGAGAGAACAGAGAAACAGTGAAAACGTGACCAAAAATATGACAAACTGTTCAGAACTGTTCAGAAATGATTGACTTCCGTTTCTCTATCGAATATAAGAGAGAACAGTCATCGACAGGAACTTTGCTTTTATAAGCATTGCATGTATTGTTGAATTGGAATATGCGTTAGGCTTTAATAGCATAAGTCAGGGCACAGGTAGATATCGTAAGTCAAAAGTTGGTCCAGAATCTCAAGTTTGGAGAATCGGCTGAAAATGAGCTCAAAATGAAATTCAGGAGAAATGACAGCAACAAAAGGGTCGCTCTGTTTAAACAAATAATGATATGCTCTCCTTTAGAGGGTATTGTATGGTATTGTGCGAACAAACCTAACATAAAGCATACCATTTCTCGCTAATACCTGACCCAAACCCAACATAAGCCATAAGAATTCATAATTTGCAAAATCACGAATTTTACCCCAAACTAATTGAATATTTTTGTTTATGAGCCAAAACCTATTCAGAAAGACCTGTTTTCTCTTCTCTTTCATTCACTAATGTATTGCGTTTTGTTGTGTTGTCTTTTGATTGTATTTATTCAAAAAAATATATATTTATTCAAAACTTTTTCAAAGAGTCAGTTGGAGTCGGTTAGAGTCGATCCACTTTTCTTACACTCAATTGCATTACGAATAGAGTAATAATGAATAAAAGATGAAAAATGGGACCACAATAGGGCTGATGAGATGCCAGCAAATTATTTACTAAATTGCAGAAAATCTGTGCATTAATTCCTCTTTTATTATATTAAAAGTTGTTTTCAGATTTTTAAAAATATTTTTTATTTCATAACACATTCTCTAAAATTAAGAGTACAGTGCAGTACAGTTCAGTCTTACAGTACTGTTCTCTACTATTATTGATGTAAAAGTCGGCCCAATGTATGCTATCATCAAATTATTTCTTTATTATACACACAAACAAATAATTTATTATTATTTTCATTGAAAAATCTATGGTTTAGACTCTTTAGAGTAGTTTTTATTCATTTTTCGAATTTTCTTTAATGTCTTCAAAACATAAAATAAAATAAAATCTGAAAAATGTTACGAAAGATGTATTGAGAGAAAAACATTAAGACATTTCGTGCCTTAAAATTAGTTTATTAGTAATATATTCATATTATATAACAAATCAGTTGTTTTTGTGCTGAGATTTAAGTTTTATTTAAACCTTATTTAGAACTTAAGTCCGATTTTAATGAATAAATTATAAAAACAGACAAAACAGACACTTATTTGAATCAAAGGCTCGATTTTTCAGCTCATAATTGCTATTAATATTCAGATTGATTTCATGTAAAATATATCAAAAATCGAGAATTACAACTACTCTGAATAAATTAAATGCCTCAACATTTTCAAATCAAAATGAAAATTTATAAAAATTGAAATAGAGTTTAGGTTTAGAGCCAGGAATAAATTATTCACATATGAAATATACTGTCGACTTAATTGATTGTATACATAAGGAATGTATACTTTTTTTAATTAACTGAAAACTCACAAACCATTGAAGTTTGAGGAGTAATCCAATGACCTAATCCTCAAATTAACGAACGATTATTATCTTTGTATTGAAAAGATTGACTTAAGAAACGGTGCTATCATATAGTGTTAGGAAAACTTGAAACTATTCACTACTTAATAACACAACAAATATAATACAAAGCAATTACATAATAATAATATAATTCGTTTATATGTTCTAAAAATCTTATGTGTGTTGTGCTGTGCTGTGATTGTGAAACCCTTACAATTGAAAAATAATATAATATAATCTCTGAAATTAAAACTGAATCCAATCTCTTTAATAGAGACACAAAAGAGAGACGAAAAATAATAAAAATCCATTTGAAGACAATTTTTAACTTCAATTGTTTTGTCAGATTGGATATCGAGTCCCGTCTTATCATTAAATAATTTTTTTGATGAATTTTCCCAACGAATTGGTTTAAGACAAGAAAATGAGATGAGTTTATCACAAATATTTGTGTTGAAGCGAAAGCTCTCAATGAAAACAGTGAATACATTTCTCAGAGGTTTGTATATTGAGCTCACATTCACACGAAGAATAAAAACATAATTTCATTTCATAACTTTCATTATTCTCTTCTGATTATACACTTGTTTTAGATGTGATGACAGCCAATCGCCTCTATATTAGATAACCGTTCCCTAGACTCGATGGATGGCACGGAAATACAATTTACTATCGCTTCGATATACATGTAATGTCAACCATAGGTTGTGGTTCACTCTCAGAGTGATCTCAAAAGATTGTGTTAAGCAACCCTTAATTCAAATCTACTATTGAAGAGTTAGGTCCAAATTAGTGTAAGGGCTCACATTTCTACACTCTATATCTGTGACCATAATCAGAGATAGAGTGAAATACAATAATTCTTAAGGTTTCGATTCGTGACAAAATAAATTGAAATAATAATTGGCGGCTATTCTCCAATTCTCACACTTTTATATATGTCTCATATATTGGATGTGCGCAAAATAGTGGTGGTTGTGATGCTAGTGATGTTAGTGAGGGTCCAATGCATTAAACTTGACATTGTTTAAGCAACAATCGTATGCGAGATAACCTGAAAAACTCATCCTTCGCTTAAATAACAATTGTGTTTCGCAAACATAATATAAACCGATTTCTATGTCAATTGCGATAATTAAAGTAAAAGTCTTTAATATTTAATCAAACTTTTCTTTTTAAAGTCTTTGAAAGTCTTCTCACTTCGCATATAAAGTCATATTCCCATAATGTGTTACCCATAATGTGCATAATGTTCGGCCCAATTACTTGTCAACAAAATTATGAATAATTTCAATAAAATTAAATTCAATATTCAAAGCAATACATTCAAAGGCAAGACTTTCAAAGGCTTTCAAAGAAAAAGTATGAAAAACAGTATTAATATAAACGGTATTGTTTTCATCCCACATAACACACATATAATGCCTAATGTTGTTAATGCCTCTCATAATAAGTGGGAACCCTTTAAGACAAAATCATACCATTATTTTCGTCTATTAACAGACTCTTAGAGAGAGTAATAGAGAGTGCGTGGGTGACGAGAAGAGATTCGAGGACAAATTTTTTTATATAACTGGGTCACAAAAATATATTGGGGTATCCAAAGTAGAATACAAGAAATGGTAAATTAATTTAACCCTGGAAACCAAACATAACACGATTTCAATCATGAATCCAATTTTCAATAGTACTTACAATAATTGAATGTTCTAGTAAAACACTAGTACAACACTAGCACAACACTAGTACAATATTAGCACAACATTAGCACAATACTAGCACAACATTCTCTTTTTAACAGCCTAAATGTGGGTGACCTTGGTCATCTTGATAATATTATAAATGCGTCTCTTCTTTTAGTGAATTAATGGTAAAGCAATTGATTAATACAGAAAACAAAGTGAAACAATTTTTTTTATTCAAAATATGTGCCTTTCATTTGAATTACGTTTTATTGCATTCAATTTTTTGAAGGATTGATTGTTATTAGCCATAAAAACCCACCTCCCGTTGCACTTACTCTTAAAAAAGCTTTGAAGAGTATTAGAAAATAATCTGATCTTGAATTGAATGGATGGCATCTCTAGCATAAGCACAACCACAACCTTGGCTTTTGTTAGTATCGCTATTGCTTTCATTTTTCAAATAAAAAGGATTTTTCTTTTTTTCTCTTATTTCTAGAAATAAAATGTATTTGAAATTCAAAGCATTTTATTTAGATTTAGAGTTAAGTTAAGGAAAAAACATCATATGATTGGTTGCAGATTATAGCAAAAGGAAAGCAGAACACTGTTCCAGATCTAAATAGAAGATGTTTTGGTGCGATATTAAGCAATACAATCATCGATCAAGTTTTGCAATCGAAGGCAATCCTCGGATGAAAACTGAATTTTCATTAGTTTTATGCCTTAAACTACATTTTCCGCTTATTTGAAGGAAATTATTAAAAGTCAACAGAAATTAATTGAACTGATCTTCAATTATAATTCAAATTTAAAATTTATCATAAAAACTAAACCGACAACTCTTTACAAACTTCTTAGAAATAGGTGTTACACCTCTACAGTAGAGAAAATATCTCATCTTCTCAAAAGTGATTTCTTAAACTTTGAGAAAAACTAATTGAATTACAAGATTTTCATTCATTTGTAACACAAATAGATATTTGCGTCACTCGAAGGTCTAAAAAGCCGTGAATTGAGAGATGATTTATAACAAGAGGCGAAACTCACACAATGTTAGTCTTTGCCCAACAAATGCCTTTTTAAACCACTTCTAACCAATACTTAAATATTAAAATTGAGAAATCTTTGAGTTAACGGAAAATTGCGATAAAATTAAATCGTTTTATAAAACTGTCTTTAATTTTGGATAACATATTGAATTGAATTGAATTTTATTCACTGATTGTGTGTTAACTCCAATACTTAGTGAATTAGAAAATTGAGGAAAACCTTAAAAAGATTCCACTTTTATATTATTATGAAAACAAAATCAATTATCTAATAAGCGGTGAAATATAATTATTTGAATCCGTGTTATCCTCTATTAATCGAAAGATTGCAAAATATCATCAAAAATATAAAACAATTGATCAAAAATACGGTTATATTCAGATTTAATGCATTAAATGACTTCAAATGAAAGTGAAATTTAAAAAATTACATAATAACCAATAAATTATTTATATATTAATCAAGTTTAGAGAAGGAGAGAGTTATGTCAAAAAAGAGATATTTATATTCAGCCCAAATGCAAGGTGTGATGAATGATAAGAACTATGGTATTAATGAGTTAATGAATGATAAGCTAATTCAGATCAGACCTAAATTCAAATAAATTTATTGTCTGATTGAAAGCTAATTAATCAATTAAACAAAAATCAATTGCGCTCTGAATCTAATTTGGTGTGAAATAAATAAAAGTTTTATTTTAAAAAAGAAATATATTATAAATTATATGGTATTTGAGTAATAAATTAAAACTCAATTAATTAGAGATATATTTGAATGAGTTGTTGCCCAACAAAAGCGTTGGCGAACTTAAAAGACGAATCAAATTAATATTAATATCATATGTGATCTATGGTATGATCTCTTTGTAAGTGAAAGTATTCTTGATCTTTGCCTTAAAGCACAAGAGTAACCTAGTTATTCAAGTTATAGTTACGCAAAAAAATAGTAAAATCTAAACCGTGATTCAAGTATTGCCTCAAATGAAGACACAAAAGCAATATATAAATATTGCAAAAGATTTAACTCCGAATAAAAAGAGAAATAATGTGAAGCGTTTTGCAGCGTTTAAAACACCGCCAAATTGATTCTCATTAATCCAATTCTGCTTTTTTTGAATTAAGATTTAGTGAAACACTTGAATCGCTGGTAGAAGTGCTACGAATTGCGTAATACGTTGTTCTGTGCTTTTGTATGAAGAAAAAGTAAAGCATGAAATGCATAAAAGAGTGAATTTTATATCCTTGAATACTTTACTTGTATACGACTTGCAATTTGAAGAGAGAGTTAACATTTCCTTTCCTTTTACTCTTTTTTTGTCTTTCACTACAATTATTATCCAAAAGATAATGCAATCCATAAATTAGACGAAAAGCTATTATTTCGTGACAAATAAACTGCGGATTCAGACAAACAAAAGCCTCGTACCTATCAAACCAACTAACGATTGGTTTTTTCATTTTTTCAATACTTAATATACATTATTTAGAATCGCATTTAGTGGTGAACTCATGTTTTAAACATTATTTTCAAAGCAATGAATTCAAATGAATTACATTAATATTTCTAATTCTTATATACTATGAAAAACATAGCAAACAAAACCAAATTGAATTTTTTATGCGCTTTTATTCCTCTTTTAACTGACATTTTTATTCTAAATATATTTCATTATTTCATTTTCAGCAATTGAGCTAAAGCTATAGCAAGTGCATTGTCTGTGCAGAGGTTGCTCACTGTCGGAGCACTTTTCACTCATAACAGTCAAAAATATACATTATTTAGCCGTTCGGTTGCTTTGAAGGGGCGGTTAGTTTTTAAATCAATGCACTTTTTATAACAGCAATACCTGTCTGTGCTATGAATAGTAACTTATATGAAAGGAATGTCATCTTATCGATGAGAGCATCCATATTCTGATCGCGTTATTGAAATTCAAATCACAATTCCGGATCTATGTCTCCCCTCTTTACTAATGATCTCTTTTTGAGTGATTTAAGTTTACTTTCGTTTGGGTAGAGTGGATACAGTATATAGAGTACTGTCCCCCTCCTCTCTTACTTTGAGGAAAACTAAAGAGATATTATTGTCACAAAAAAATCATTTGTTGGATGCAATTAACTTTTTCTTTACTGTTATGACTAAAAATTGTTTTTCCACACAACGGCATATCACAGCACAGCATAGAGGACTACAATTATTCAATTCAGGGTCAATCGTAAACGGATGACCTCTTTTTGGTAAAACATTGACAACTGAAACACTTAACTCAGAAAAAGAGAGAAATTTTCAACGAAAAGAAGATGAGTTCGCAATCAATGAGATCTAATGCCTTAAGCAATCATTTATTAGTTTATCCCAAAAAATGGTAACATTTTTTCATTTTCAGTCAAAATTATCGCAAAATATTTGCAAGAAATTAATGAAATTAAAGATTTGCTCCAATTCTGAGAGATTCTGAGCCGCATTTTTTGAGATATACTTCGCTTAAGGATATTATGATTAATAAATAGAAAGATGTTATGAATGATAGAGTGGTTGCGGTGTTAGTGAGGCTGTGGTTAATGAATGTTAAACAAGGATTGAGTAATGAATGAATAGTGAAAGTGTATTCTGCCATACCTTACAGCCCTCACAGGTGAAAGCGCCAAAATGATATCCTGCTGCCGGTTCGCCGCACACTTTGCACAGTTGATTCATCTGAAAAAAATTAGAGCACAAATATTAAAGTAAATCCACCCAATCATCTATTCATTAAATGTGGTCATAAGTGTTGTTTAAATTATTGTTTTCACTGTTGACTAAACATTAGCCCACTTTTGTTTTCATTTTAAACTTGATTTAAATAATTAGAAGAATAAACTATAATAACAGTGAATAAGAGAGTACTTTGAATGGTATGTATGAGTGGTATGATTGCTATGAGTGATGGCATCTTATGCTCCACATTCACACAATTATAACTGCATTTGAAACACACCTAAACTTGATTTATATAAATACTTAAGAGAGAGAAAACCTTTCGGAATATATAATGAAAACGTTATATAATTAATATATTTATCAGATCTGAAACGAGACACTGGTTTTGAGAGAAACTCATTCCGAATGACATAACACTCATGAGTCAAATGGAGACAAATAGAGTCTTTTGACCGATTTATTAAGAATTAGTTTCAATACATATAATAATAATGATCTGATTTTAAAGATATTTAATAAAGTTTAGTATAGCCTGAGAGGCCTGAGAGGCATAAACTTGAAAATTAAAAACAAATTCAAAAGATAACACACAGTGAATACAGTAAATACCTTTCACTCGATTTTGGCATATATTAGATCATTGAATGTAAAGCACACATGAAAAACATCTTCACTAATATCTTCACTAAAATAATGGACACTTTGTTTGAGAGTAAAAGTTGTGACACAACTCACTCGAAATGTGTGTTAAACGGAAATCCAATTACAATATAAGTAAATATATATGGAATTCGAGTGAAGTCAAGAAATTAAACTAAAAGATGTTATACTGTTGTCTGTGTGTCAGCACAGCATAACTCAACAGTGAGGCAATTGAGGCATTTGTTGAGCCAATAATCACTTTGAGTTGTGTTCTTCACTTCCAAGGATAACAGCGTCGTGACCGAGGAGTAGGTGGACCCGACCGGTGCTCTTCCATACGATCACAACAGACCAATGCGACCATTGATGCCAGTGATGGCCATCATCTGAGTGATTGTCGATTAATAAAGAATCTTGTGATCAATTTTCAGTATTGACTTATAATCTAATTATACATTCAATTCTTGTTTTGTGTTGACTTTTGATTTCACTTTTGATTTCAAGGCGAGAGTGATATCATTGATATCATGAGAATAAATGTATATTAAATCTCAACAAAAAAATAGAGGAAATGAAACGTTTTTTGGACACTATTTGTCAGAAGAGGAAAATCTTGAGAACAAATTTTCTTTTCTTTTCTTTGCTGTTCTTTTCTGTTGATGTAATACATTAGTTGAATATCATTGACGAGACATTGAATTTTTCGCACCACTAAAGCATTAAAGCTTTAAATCCATTATATTTTCCCAAATGATTGCACCATTTCTTCAGTATTTCTTCAGCTCTTTCTTTATTTTTCAACAGAAAATTAAACTCATTTGGCGTTGGATTCAATCTATTATATTATATTATTATTATTATTATTAAATATAAGGAAAGCAATGAATGCAATCAAAGCCACTAAAAGACACTAACGTTTCATTTCAAGGCCTAAAATCATTGAAAGACTTGTTGTATATAAATATAAAGTAATACAAAGTGTATTGGAGTGAGTGTTGATCGAGTTTAGAGTTAAGAATCCAATTGGATTTCTATTCTAGTGTCGGACCACTGCCGCTGATGTACTGGTATGAGTGGGAGCCCTTCCGTTTACTATATTCTCACACGAAACTTAAATTAAAGCCCTCTGGCTCTGAATGAAATGATAGGAGAAGCAGAAGATCCCGCCCCTAATCAAGTGACGATATTCTGTACACCTGATGAATGCTCTACAAGTGATCGCAGCTCCTATTTCTACAACACCGCACAGCACAAGGACTCTGTGCTAAAACATCTCAAGTGAATTAACAATAAGAAACAGTAACACAGGCGGGACTGACAGCACTCACAAAACGGGATAAAATGAGTTCTAAGTTCTGATTGTCTCTAAAAGAAGGCAAAGAAAAGGCAAGAGAAGGACTGATCCAAACCTCTATCATCTTCTTCAAGGACTCATTACGGAAAAGCGTTTCAAACTTTTATTGTCAAACATAGCACTGACAGCACTGACAGAACCCTTAAATGCAAAACCAGACCGAATACCGGAGTATTATCAGAGAAATGCATTATATATACAATTGAAGACAATTTTAAGAATATATTGAAGTGTTGGCTCTACTCTACACCACTCTTGCCCTCCAACCCAACCAATCGGCAGACAATTACTTTTGTTTTCGTTTCAGGTAAAAGTGCCGCTCAATCGCTAAAAACTTATTTTATTGAATTGATTGATAAAATAGGCGTTTATTAGTGCCATACAATTGCAAATGTAATTATTCCAATAAAATACTTCTTATACTCTCTTTATGTCAGAGTGAAAGGCAAATCAAATTCAACAAATTCTTGACTTTATTTCTCTTTACGGCAACTAATTTATTGAAAGCAAAAGAAGAGATAATTATTTAATTTTTTCATTTCTTTCCTATGAATTTGTTGCATGAAATCCAGTTTTCAATTTAGCCAACCATTCACTTAATATTCACTTAATACTATTCAATAACATTTTGCGTGAATCATATTTTTTTTATAACTAATGACTTTACAGAGCACTGGAAGGACTTATTTGAAAATAATCAGTACAAGTATTCTTGTGAAGTAGTCTTTGTATTGTATGAAAGCATTATATTTCGATTTAATCCAATTGGTAGATGTCTTTACCACAACGGAGAGGATGTGTAGCACTAGATTCAAATGTTGGCCTTGAATTCAATAAGACTTAAGTCTCGAATTGACTCTCGATGTGAGCCATATATTGGATATACTCTTCATATACCGACCAATACTTAGAAGAGCGAAGATTTAACTTTTGGTTTATTATTAAATCTATTGAATAAAGAAAACCTTAAGAATAGTTTGAGAACTGATTGAGAGTATAGTCGGAGCCTTAAATCGTGCCAAACATTTCTAATTAATTATTTCATTCCATTCATTGAATAACTGATTTTGATTATCCCTTAGAAAAATATTCTTTGAAAAACTCATCGCTTCGTCAGAAGAATTTGAAACCTTTAGCAGAAAAATCACGAATTGAACAAAACCTTTTAAATAGGATTCGTATGAGTTTGGTCTCAGTTTGAGTATAAGATTGAGCTTGACTAGGACACACATAAGGGCAACATAGGAGCCACATTTGGAGCATATATCATATGCGTTCAATTCTCCAGTTTGTCAGGTTTTCCAATCAGTGGCTAAAGTGAAGGTCAGTCTGTAATGACCAGAGCGTCGGACAGAGGATCCATATTTAGAAATGTGTCCACTCCTAGCCTTGAACCCTAACTATTTGTATATTTTGCTAACTATATAGACATATATATATAGACTAAAAGCCATAAACAAACAAATATTTATGATTTCAGTCAATTTCTGGCTCATAGTTCAACAGTTAATCAATAATTGACTCTCAAAACAAAATATCGGAAAAGCTCTCAAAAATCAAATCATATTTCAATAATCAGATGAGAATCCGATTCCAACCGAACTCTCAAAACATCAATTTATTTGTGAAGAAAATTTTCAGACATTTTCAGACACTTTATCATTGAATGTCAATCAATTAGAGAGAATTGATTTAAGATTTTCAAAGTTAAGAGTTAAGAGTCACTCATTACACAAAATAACATCTGATTTATCAGTTCGTGTAAATCGATGTGTCTTCCAATGAAATCCATGGATCAATCTCTCAGTGAAAGCAACTTAACAAAGACTATAATTAAATTAAGAGTCATTTAATTGAAATGCAAACTCATATGACTTTTAAAGATCATGACTACTGTATCCGCATTTCTCTTACAGCTCTCCTTAAAACATAAGAAAAACTCTAAATTAAAAAATTCCTCCACTTTTTCAACAAAATCATTATAAATGGGAATACCTTTCGACTCATTCTTTACTTTACTCTCATTTTTTAGTAAAACTGTTGGAATGGAATGACTTAACATTAAATAATTGAATTTTCAAACAATTAATACCATATTTGTAGAAAAGATGGCAAAAATTCAAAACTAAACGGAATAATAGTGAATAACAAGTTGTGTGTGTGTGCCGTCTGAATGGTAATTATTTGTACGGCAGGTGCATCTGCCATAACATCCTAAACAGAGTAAATTATTAAAAGCTTATATCGACACTGAGCTGACTTTGATTTGTCTGTTATGGCAGATGATAACCAAATAATGCAATTAATGGTTAGTCCGAAGCAATAATTACTAGAATTGGTTCAACCGATTTCTCGATATAACGGCCAAAATCGTTGAATAAGAATCAGTTGTCCTGAGCTATGTCCTGAGTCCTGTGCTGGCTATCAGTATTATTTCGACAGCTAATGGGCTGAAGTCAAGTTAGATGAAGCGTACCCGAGGAGTACCTGAGAATTAAATGTTTCCCACGATTTTAGAAGAACTGATATTTTGAAAAAGTGGTGCTGAAGTGACGCTCATTAAAATCTATATTTTTAAAAAAGGATCGGATGCCGGAAAGATGGCATTCCTAATAGTAATGAATTCATCGATGCGTTTAATTTTTCAACAGAAATCTCTATTGAATTGTCTATTGATTGGAACCAACTCTTAGATTGTATCGGAGGGTAAAAAACACAAAAATAAAGACTCTTTCAGATTGTTTTAATAGATTTGCATATTTGATAAAAAGAGAGTTATTAACAGTTATTTGAAATTAGACTTACCTTCAGTTTGGAGTTAAAGACAATAGAAGTAACCGATTGAGTGACTTAACACTATCTCACGGCCCAAACCACAAATGCAACTGATATTGACTCTAATGACGGCACAAATCAAGAGTTTAACACTTATTAAGCAATGATAGTCTCTTTTCTCCCATAAAAGTTTGAAATTGATATCACTTTTTGCTGGGTAACTGCTGGGTAACTCTCATCAACTCTTTTATCAATTTGGAATGACTGCAGTAATAATTAGCAGATTTTCATTTGCAGTCAAATCAATCAAAAAATAAAACACTAAAAGTAATTAATGGAAAATTCAATCATTTGATTGTAAAGTATTTTTAGATTGAATTAAATAATTAATATTTTCACGAATGCACTCAAAACAAGAATCAAACTCAAAATGATATCATTTTTTTTCATTCACTCATTCAATTGCTTCTATAACACAAAACATTTGATAAGAGTTAAAAGCGAGGGCTGAGCGCATCCCTGTGCTGTTATGTTCCATAAAAACTATCGAAAAGTAGATCTCTTTTCTCTTTTTTCTCGACCACAAAATCAACAGTTTTTCAATGTTTAGCGCACACGAGACGACCGGTAAGAAATGAGCGCCGTTTGTGGATGGGCCGCATGATTCGGTGCTTCATATGAAGATCGAGGTCAGAAAAGGCAGTTTAGAGTCGCGGGGGAGAGCATGAAAGTGTATGAGAGATGCTTATATGCACTGCTCGGAGGAGGGATTTCTCGTAATCATAGAAGAGTACCAGAGGAGGAAAATGCGAACCCAACGGTTTGCTTGGCATGAAATCATGCAAAATGAATTCACCTGTGCTTCCACTGCACATACAGGTTGTCATCTCTCGAATGAATGGCATTATGTGAACATCGCTTACATGTAAGACATAAAACGTTATCCCCAGTGAAAAGAGATTCCCTTTCGACTGGTATTTCATTTATGTCTTTAGTATTAGTTATTGGACTGACATTTACAGCACAGGACTGTGCCGTATATACACCGCTTATACTTCTTATACCGATTCAATCGAATGATAAGATTAAATGTGTTTAAAGTTTTATTCAAAAACTAATGTCATTATAAACAATAATAATGAGAAGAATTTCTTAAACTGATTCAATCTGAATAGTTTTTCTATTTTTCTATTAACCTAGACCTACTTAGACCCACTTAACTTTACAAAGAATTGCTCAGGCCTACAAAGACCTACACAGACCCTTATAGCCTGATATAATTACTCGGTTCTCAATTGTCTTCACTCGTCATTCTTAGTAAAACTATTCACTTATTTATTCATTGAATCTTCGACTGAAGGAAAACATTTGAATGAATAACAATTAATAAAACTTAATAAGAGTTGTTTCTACGACATTGTGGTCGGCCTCGTGTCACGCATTGGCCACCGTTTCCGTACTTAACCGTTAGCTGAGTCTTAGACTGAGTCGGTATTGAATTATTTTTGATAATTTGTTTGCGTGATTCACATTTACTTCACATTTATTCTCATTTATTCATTAGATATAATGAATACTACTTTTACTCAAACCTTTCTTTAATTAAATTTGTTATTCAGAGGCAAAGATTGTGCCGAAAGTGTGGAAAGTGTGGTATGTTTTATAAGTTTGGCGATCTATGAAGCGATTCATTTGTAAGAAAAATTATTTAAAATAATTTGTGAGATATGCCTAAAGTGTTGCAAACAAATCAATTTTTATGACAAAATAAGCCTAAATTATGCGACAAAGCGTTTAACAAATGAGTTAATAATACATAAATTAATATTATATTTGAGTTTAGAGTGAATGCAGTTTAGAGTAAATGAATGGTAAATGAATGGCAGCGAAAATTGACGGCTATTTGTTGTTTACATCGCTTAAAGTATTCACACTTATGTAATGCAATCACACAATCACTTGAAGCCCATGAGTTACCCCTAAGAACCTGTAATATTACCATCCAATCCATTAAATAAGACAATTTATATTGGATTTGGCAAAAGGCAACCAATAGTCAAAGTGTGACCATAAGTGCAATAGTCTTATGAGGCCTTTGCACTGCCTTTGCATTGCACTGCACTGCACATCATTCACTGGTCTATCCTTTAAAATTCAATCTTAATTTGTTTTATTTTTGGCTCTGAGTTCTTGTTTGTATAATATATGAGACAATTGTCAATATTTCGTTATCCCATTCCTTCTTCTTTGGCTTCCTTTATGGCTGTGCCGCTAAAAAAACGCCAACTTTACTAAAGTCTACGGACTATTACTAAACGCCTGCTGTGTTTGCACTAAAAAACGTATATAAGGTGTGAGCCTTTTATTATTTATATAAAGAGGGTTTCGGGATCACAACTAAGGACCTGCTGTACCACTACTGATGCTTTCGGATGATGAAAGACTTCTTATAGGGTTGTGTAATATAGGGATCATTGAAATTGTGCACAACTCTGGCATCTTATGGCATCTTAACTGCTGCCAGAGATCAAACAAACGCCCAAACAAGAGCTCTGCTGTTGTTTTAACTAAACTTTTCGCGTACTTATAATATAATAGAAAATTTGCACCGAAGCACAGGTGAACGCCTCTTAGACCTACCGCATAGCACAGCCAATTTCGATCATCCAAATACAAAACCAATACATGTCTATCGCATTAAAATTGATCCAAATATTGGCCCAGACTTCAAGAAAAGCAATCATTGGAAGCGATGCAATCACAAGAGACCATCACTGATATTATAACTTCTCAAACCTTTAATAGACTGCAATCGATAGACTCGTAGATAGATATCGTCATATTTGAAGCAAATTAAAATTTCTTTGTATTTCATTCATTCCTTCTGTCAGTTCTTTAATAAATTAGTTTTCAATTCCGTCATAAGAAACAAATCAGTGCTAATATCGCACTTAAATATACCGTATAATCATTAAAAACTAGAGCCTTTGAAGAAAAATCTAATAATTTAGTGAGTACTGTACTGAGCATTGGAGCAATACTGGAGCAGTATATTCCAAATATCTAAAGATTCATTACTTTTCCAATGAAAAGCTTTACTTTAGAAAATTAAGAAATCTTACAAATGTAAGAATGGGGGCATTTATGCCTCTCTCTCTCTCTCTCTCTCTCTCTCTCCCGATCTCTCCCCGATCTCTTCTAAATGTATAGTATTTGGTGGATATCGTACTCGAAATGTTTTGTTTGGGAAAAATCTATATAAGGCCTAAAACAAAGAGCACTCGACTCTGTACTTAGCGTGAGGTTTACTCTAAAGTGGTTGCTCTCCACTGGAAATGTCTGTCTATTTTAGGAAACGCCCTTTCGATTGAATGCCATCGATGAGATGGTGACGAACAACAAGTGTTCAGTCGTTTACTTTAGCAGTTCGTGATTCAGATATTGCAAAGAATTTCAGACCATTTCTTAATTCTCAAAATATTATATGATTTTCACTCTTTTTTCAATTAAAACATTCCTTTGAAATACAAAACGATTTATATTTAATTATTACTTCTATGAGTTTTGATCAGATAGTGATTGCGTTTATCAAATCTATACAATCGATAAACTAATTTAATTCTGAGAAAAATATTATGATATATCACTAAATTTATTGTAAATATTCTGAGCAAAAACGTCTCTACTCTTAACGTTTACGCAAATTGTTGAGAATGTTTGAACAATCAATTAAACGGCTTTATATTAAATAAATGGTTCTTTGATTTTATCAGATGTAAACACAAGATAATCAGAAGAGAGAAACGATGAACGAGTGATTCAATTGTATGAATTTGCATAAAAACCTTTTAAGATAACTCTAACTTCAGGTTCATATTTAGTAATATAACCCAAACTTATGTCTTCTTTTGTATTGATTCTGAAGATCTGTTTTACGATCTGCTAATGGATTAATAAATATTCAAAATCAGATATTCCTCCAAAGCTTTCAATAGAAATAAAGCCACAGTAGTAACAGAAGTGCCAATAGTGTCAATAGATTCAGGCAAGTATTACTAGCAATACAAGCAATACAAGTAATATAACATTAATTAAATAGATTTCTATCTCTGACTAAATAACAATTTAATAGTTTTCATTTAAAATAAACATTTTATTGGTATACAAATTCCAAGTAAATCAATAGAATATATTAACATGGGGGTTTCCTATATAAATTCTCTGTGAATCTTGTTTTGTAATAAAAAAAGAATTGTATCCATCGAGTGAAGAGTTGTATCCATCGAGTTATTCAAAAAGTCTTTGCTTTTAAACAATTGTTAATTCGTTGACTAAATTAGACATTACTTGAGATAAAGTTATATAAAAGCCTCGATTTCTTGATTATAATGAGAGTTAAGTAATTGTTTATCTCTTTAATGACAGAAATGATACAAATATTTGTGGTTTTATTAAAAGAGCTTTTGTTTTGATTTCATTTCTTCTATTATAGAACCCATTGTTCATTGATTTTGACGACTTATATGAGATTTAAAAATAGTCGCTCTATTATTACTATTATTCCTATTATTACTATTATTATATTAAAATACCCAGAATGTTGATCCAAGACACTCTAAGACAGGTTCATTCTGTTGATCAATGCATTTAAAGCAAAGGTAATCCTGATTCCCACGCTCTGGTGAGTTGAGTCCATCATTCGGTAGAGTTCTTGTTGATGAGGCGGAGCGTCTAATTCATTCACCCGACAGACCACAACCAAACACAACATTCTCTTAAATCAATCTATTCTTCGAATCTATTTAGACAACAGACTAACAATCGGTTTTCTTATTGAAGTCCAACTAATTTACTCCTAATATAGAAATGAGTGAATTAAATATCAAAATTATAATCAAATGAAATGCAATTTACTGCTAATTAGCTGCCAATCCAGAGCTATATTTCACTTGATTTCCGTCTAAATTAATAATATTTCCGGTATTTAGAAGTTTATTAACTTTCAAATTATCATTAATTTTTACAATAAGTGAAATTTACTGAAAAGTTTTGAAAATTTAGATTTTAATGTCTTTTAGACAAAGAATTGCATTTATTCTGAGAATAAAATAACTATAAAAAGGGATAAAAATTGCAAAACATTTGGAGAAAAATGAGAATAGTTTTTAGAAATGACTCACTTTTATGATCATTCATTTAAATTCAAAGCAATTTAAAGATAAAAACTGTTGAAAAGCAAATATTTCAAAACCAAAACTCAATAAATCAGGAATTTATTCCAATTTGATTAAAACAAACAAAAAATTTGATCTGATTTTGAAAAATTAAAAATAATTTGAAAAGTTTTCCAAATATTTTGTTTGAGGAAAAGTTATTGAAATCCCAGTAAAAGTTCAAAACGAGATAAATATACGAAATTTCTTGAGTTGTGTATCAATTTTGTGGAGAAAATCATAAACTGATAAGAATTGTGTGTCATTTGGTTTGACTTCAAATCTGATAAAATGGACGAAAAGCCCAAAGCGTTTGTTTGTCTCTACTTTAGATAAAATGCAGAAAAAAGTGAAACAAAAAGTTTACCAAAACTTTGGGACTGTCTTTAAATATAATGAATTTGATGACAAACTAGTTATTTAGTATAGAATTCTTACAAAAATATTTGAGTCCTGGACCAGTCAAGTCTAGACCAAACATTTATCATTGAACACAATCACTTTACCTGTTTTTAACGGTATCTCCACTTTTGATCGTTTCTATTATTTTTGAGACTAAAACTGTAGTCAAATGAAGAAAAAACTAAACCTATTCTGCATTTGTGAGCATTAATGTCATTCAATTTGAAATTTGCATAAAACCCGAACCCAACCGATAGTCTATACCGAGAATCAGATCGTTTGCCAAAACTGGAAGATCGGATCTCATGCTTCAGAACCCGCTGTGAAAAAAAAATTTCATTTATTTATATATTCGAAGAGAAATAAAAAATAGTGACATTCATCCACCACAACTCACCACAAATTCAGCACTAAATTTATATATTTTCAAATTAATGCTCAAAAATATTGAATTCAGTTAAGCCTTAATCACTTAATTAAAATACAAATAATTGTAAATCTTTTGGTTCTCATCATTACATTTATGCAGAGTTATAGAAAGCAATCATTAAATTCTTGTTGAAGTCTTGTCTTTTATGTTGTTTAGAATGAAACAGAAGAATAATAACAAATAGTTATCGGTGTAAGCCTTGTCTCAAACGGTAAATTCTCATTGTTTTTATCTCATAAATATATGTAAGACCATTCAAATGCATTGAATTTTTAATAACTTTACATAAATATAGAAAACTCTGAGAAAATAGAAAAAGTTGTGCACTCAATGAATTCCATGAATTTTCGATCGAAAAATTAGAATATTATGAAAAGAACATTGCTCATTTGCTCATTTTGCTCATTTTGCTCATTTTACACATTAATGCCTACAATTGAAATTCAAGTTTAGTCAGGACTCTCATCAGGATTTCATCGATCATTCAGTTTTAAGGAATTGATTTTTTTCTGATGGAAAATATGAATTGAGATCTCTTTTGGCATAAAATTCTTAATAATTGAAAAAACATTTTTGAATGAATACTATTTATGAGATATTGTTTTCAAACCAATTAATTTGTTTTGAAAATCACGATTTCCTGAATTACCCAAACCGACAAGTACCCAAAAGACTACAAATATATTTCTCTTCCGATTTTAAAAACTGTTGAATTTTCCAACAAATTTTGATGAAGATTCTGAATGAACAAAATGAAAAGGGGAATGACTGCGCAATGACTGAGGATGGGTCAATTGAGGCATGATTACTCTAATCTGAGCGCTGTGAGCACTGATCAGATTCATAATCATTAGAAAATGAAGAGATATTTTAAATCATATCAGACTCTAATACAGACTTTAGTACACATGAAAGGGATGTTAGGATTAAATCAAAATTCAATGAAATAACAGATTTTAAATAATAATGAATTTGATGTCATTTTTCATTTTGATTGCAAAAAATGATCGAAGATTTCGAATAAATTATTAAATCAATGAATAAAAACATTACTAAAAGAACAGAACAGAACACAAGGATTCCTAACTTATGACAAATATAGTGAAGAAAATTCAGTTTCCATACATTTTGTTCACGAGAAGTGGTCTGACATAAGATAGTTATGTGACCTTCTGGAGGGTTGGCTCAAACATGATGAGCACAATCTCCGCTCTTTTGCTACACATTCTTCTGAAACTAATCCGAAACCTTATGCTCAGAGACGAAGACCACCACAAGAAGTACACGTTTTCTAAATGATTGCTTACTTTTCCAGAAAGAAAACAGAATTTAGAATATAGTCCACAAAACAAAATGATAATTTTAATGATACAACAGCTCCGGTATATTCGACTATCATTTCAAATGGTTTTTTTGCCCATAGCTTGCATTTATGACTTCACTGTCAGTATTGGATGATATATTTGATAAATTTTAATCTTTCATATTTTTTTTTCTCTTTCGCTTATGTTTTACTAATCTTTGACTTTAAAATTAGAGTAAAAAAGTTTGTTGTGAGTGTAAGTCAAATAAGTTTACAACTAATTAGAGAAGAGATAAAACAATTTATTTTTTATTTGTACTCAAAAACAATAATCTATTTACTGAACTCTAAATAAAAATGAATGCAATTTGTGATTTGGATGAGAAAATTGGTAATTATTGGCTCAAATCCATTAGCATTACTATAGATTTGTATCATTTATCTGTATTAACAGATTGTTTAGTTATAAAACTAATACATCAGTTGTTGTCTTGTGTTCTGACACTCCATTAATTTAAAAAACATTAATTTTTAACAAAAAAAATCATTTATTCGATAAATCAAAAAACCAAAAGACATTTGAAAATATTTAAAGAAAAATACATTTAATTTAAGAATAAAATAATTTTCAATTTCTAAGAACCAAATTATTATTACAAAATTGAGAAACCAGTTTAAAGTTGTATAAAGTCTATCAATATTTATGATTCAATTTATTAATATTTTGATACTATTTTCAGTTTATGTTTCAGATTAATAGGATCTTTCAAGTTTTGGGATTTTTGGAAATAAAGAGAAAAAAATTCGAATATTAGACTTATATTCAATTCAAGTGATCACAAGAGGCTGTCATTTATGACAGAAAAATAATTGAAAAAAGTTTCGAAATTTAGATAATCTGAGCATTAATTCAATATTTGATGATTTCTATGAATACATAAAAAGAAAAGCTTTTGAGATATTTTCAAAACTTTCATATATTTTAATGTTTTAATGCTTTGGTTTCACTTTAAATCGCTTTAAGATTGATTCAACAGAATCGCAACGATTGAGACATTTCTCGTCAATTTATAATCACTTCAATTAAAATTCATTGATTCTCTTCTCTTATTTCATAATAACAAGTTATTATTGTTATCATCATCAAGGTATTCTACAAGGCTAGAGGCGATCAAATCAAGCAGATAAGATAAAAACTAAAGAATAAATTGTTTACTTTAATTAAGTGTTGAATATTTAATCTGAAATCAATTTTATCCAAAACAATATTTAATTAAAAATTTTTCTATCATGGTTACTTATTTGATTTTCCAAAGTTTATAGGATGTGATGATCTATAGAATGAGAACTTGATTTTTGTAATAAAATTTTTACTATTAGTCTAAATATGATGGTTCTAAATAAATTTCATAAAAAGACAGCAAATTGAGCATGTTGAATTTTAACAAAGCAAATGTTTGTTTGTTTGTCGTGAAATAATACTGATCTTAAAGTATTCGTAAAGAAATTCTCGTGATTTGTTGATCATCAGTCAGTTTTGATAGATTTGATGGATCTGTTATTTTATGAATATTATTGTCTTCATTATTTTGAGATTTGTTTTTATGGTATATTTTGTCACAAATATGTAATAATAATAAAAATAAGATCCAAAAGAATCCGAAAGAATAATGTCTTTAATTTGAATCAAACCATTTTGTGCTCAAAGTTCAAAGAACTCATTTGTGAGATGTTGTGTTATATAACATACAAATATTGGCCATTATTTTGTCTCTATTTATATCTGAGAATATATTTCAAAATTTTTTATTTGAGTCTTGAGTTTAACAAATGAAAGAGAAGACACAGAATAGAATAGAAAGGAAATACATGTTTCGATTGTATAAGACTTCATGAAAGATGATTACTATTAGAGGAGTATAGAGTATTATAGAGCTCAGTGTCGCAGAACTCACTGTTGATTGTGTTGATTGGTCATAGTTGGCCAGTCATGACTCGCTTGTGCGCCACAGCAAAGACATTCGACAAAACAAATAATTTAACAGAAGGTTTGTCACAAAACGATTAATTGTTTGAATCGATATCATTATTCTGTGACCGTTTGCACTGCTTTTGATGTCTCACTTCCCTTGAATTAAAACAATACGTGTTATCCTTTGCTTCCTTTCAGTTCTGTATATCAGTTCAGTTCAGACTATTTATTACTTCTTAGACTCTTAGATGTTATGTCACAAGAGTTTAATTGTTTTGGGCGTATCTTCCCATAGATTCTATATTTGAATGCATAAGTATATCATCATTCAAGGGTGGACTCCAACTTTGTTAGGAAATGCGATAAGAAGACAATACCTGTTGAATGGAACGGCAAATAAATGTAACATTACTGCCATTACTGGCTTTACTGGCCGTTCACAGCCAGACCCTGAAGACCAAAGAGTGACGAAAATTACTTAAACTTTTAACGTGACTTCCTTTGACTCACTTTACTATTACTTTACTATTCATCTCAACTAAAAATAATTTGCTTTTTATTCGTTTGTAAACAATATTTTGTTATTTTCTGCTCAACACTATGTGTAACGAATTTCAAACTGATATGAATGCAAACAAAAACCGATTCTTATGTTAGTCAACCATTTCTTTACTATGAAATGGGTTTTGCACAAAAAAATACTCTTGGATTTTGATACTATGACTGAGATTATTCTTGACTTGATTTTGAAGTAACAAAAGAAGATATCGTGAAATATGTTTTACTCGATTCAATTCATGTTCAGAATTTTCATTAAAATCAGTAATTATTAAAATGAAATTTGAATATCAATGCGAATGTCTTTTCAAAAATTAAATTCATTTTGAATTAAATTTCATTAAATTAAAGTCAATTGTTTTTTTATTTTGTTTTTCTTTTCTTTTTGGGGTTTTATTGAAATACAAATACAAATATCAAGTAATAAACAGAAGAAAAATAATTGCTTTTACACGCAATACAAATAAATTGCATTAAATAATTAGATTTAAGATTCAATTTATTCTTACATTCATTAAAGAATTGATATTTTTTATATCAGATTACAAATGAACATAACTTATGAATAGAAACCAAAACCAAAAATAAAACTCAAACCAATTCTCCAATTCATTGACAATCAATTGAGAAGTAAAGTAAAACTCATAAAAAGTATTTCAATTAGAAAAAGAGTCAATTAGTTAGAAGACTAAGAAATGCCGCTCAAAGTTATCAATGGATCACTTCTGAGAAATGTGTGTTTAAACCCTAAAGGAATAACTTTTAAGTGAAAACCGATTCAAATATTATTATAACTGAAACATAAGATCTAAAGCCTTTTCCTTCAATTTGTTTCATCCTGTAATTCGATACTTATGGCACAAAAATATTCTTATAATGTCTTATAATTAGTCAAAATGAGTGCAAATACCATTGAAACGTAAGCTCACATACAAATTGTAAAAATTCAACACTTCTTCAAATCTTGTGTTTAGTATTACAACAAAACGAGTGATTAATTGTCGACTCATTGATAACCATTTGATGTTTTATTAATTATATTATTAATGTTTCGCCAAAAGAATTGAAAGTAATTCAACACAAGTGGTGTGTTTTCGGTCTAATAATAATATTAATTTTAAATGTTTGAGAAAAGTAAAAGTTTTCAATGAGAAAAAGGAAGGGAGGGAACGGCTAGAGATACAGTATCTGTCTAACATCTGAGTAAAACATTCAGATTTATTGTTTTCAAAAAATGAATTATTATGTTTGAAATGTTTCGCTCTATTAGTGAAAAAATTGAGGAAAATTTTAAATAAATTCTCAACCATTGTATTGAGAGAAAGTTTAAATGTATTCGGATCACTGATTTTGTAACACTTCAATAATGGATCGTCTTTTCCGAATAAGTGGATTTGCAAGACTCAAAACATTCAAAACGGAAAATGATTTTTATTAAATGTCTTAACAATAATATTACTAAACTTATTTTAACTGACATTTTCTCATAAAAACAATCTGGAGCTCCAAACAAAGGGGAGAGAGCGAGAGAGAGAGAGAGAGAGAGAGAGAGAGAGAGAGAGAGAG
>JAQIXD010000313.1:0-30663 GCA_034699985.1 Minunthozetes semirufus
CTCTCTCTCTCTCTCTCTCTCTCTCTCTCTCTCTCTCTCTCTCTCTCCCCTAACAATTCAATAATTATTAAATAATACAGGATGATCATATATTATATATTTAAGGGTTGAGAACCTATAATATGAAAAATATTCAGTCATGAAAACCAATCCTACGATTGCTCTAAACTAAGGGTAAAGAATAAATGTCTGATAAAAATAAGTAAAAATAGAGGTTGAGTTCGAAATAGAATTCGAGATCATAGCCGACAGCTTAGGAAAATCGGGCCCAAACTCTGGCGAACCATTTCTTATCTAAATTTATTCAATCCTTCTATCAATAGAAGTCAGACAAGTGCTGTACTGAAGACCAAATCTTACGACAAAACTGATCTGAAAGATAACAAAGCATTAGACCCCCTTGGTCAATTTGGAATTAATTAATATTAATTAAAATAAAACTAAATTGGTTTTCTTGATTTTCAACTTTTCTATCTAAATTTCTTGAACTGATTGTCTGCAAAGTCCTAAAAAAGTTTCTAAAATAAAAGATTAAATATTTATACTTTTAATGGAGGGCTAACGGAGGGCTACACCTAAGAGATGTTAACCTATGGTTAGCCTAAAAAATGATTATAAGGCAAAAGTTTAATCTTTAATTTATTAATTTATTAGTTCAGATGTAATTCCGATAACACATTTGCTCTATAAATGGCTATTAATTCCTTTTATATCCAACAAAATGTTATTAATGTTATGAGATTCAGGTTTTAATCATTTGAAATTTGGTCTATTTTTTTCATCCCTAAACTTTCCTCTCATTACAAACTCTGATAATTATTTTAATATCGACTGACTTTTCATTAATGAGTTCCAATATTTTAATCCAAAGAAACCCGAATTCAATTATTTTTAATGTTTTCAAATTATAAGCACAGGATATAACTTATATAAGAGCACAGGTATAATAGCAGTTGTATAATATTGCAATAAAAAACTGGCCTATATTTCAAAGCAATTTATATCTAAACATTTAATTATGTGTTTTATAAAGGATTTATTTATTTATTTTTGTTCAATAAATATAATAAATATTATAAATTAGAATAATTAATGACTTTAATGGTGTGAAAATACGATAACGAGATTTTAAAATAACTCATACAATAGATTGGGATAATTGTCTGCATTGAAAACATTAGAGTCCTTATCAATCATCTCAAGAATGCATTACTTAATCCAAAACTTATGCTTAAGTTCGCAAAGAATCAAAGGATTTGATTAAATAAATATAAAAAACAAAAATTTTATAACGAATTGAAGATATTATGTATTATGTAATGTATATAATGTATTATAATTGAAAATGTGGTCAAAAAAAGATTAAATAATTAGTGACTCATTTGAAACTCATTTGAAATTGATTTCAAATTCAAGTGCTTTTCAATAATTTGCGAAAGATTTTCGTATAATTCGTGTAATCGTTATTAAAATTAATAACAATTTCATAACATATCTTAACCTCAATATGTTTTTTAGAGATTATATAATTTGATTGTAAATGAACTAGTGAGTTTGTGAGTTTGTGCCTTTCTTACCAATACAATCATGGTTATCATATGATAGTTATTTGTTTTCTTCTTCACCACTAAATGATTTCGGATAAATTCAATGAAATGTTTGCCAAACTTTGGCATAATTTATAAAATAATCTTTTAATTCAATCTTAGATTAAATATTATTCTATTAATGACTGAAAATTGATTTAAATTACAGAAAAACAAAATAAAATATTTGATTAATTAGCAAAAAACAGTGGATATTTGGTGAAGATTTTTGTCCATAATTATACTGATTTAGTTATAAATTAACGTTTAAATGGTAATACATTTTCACATTTTAATTAATTAGGAGTATTTTTCAAACTTAAACTCTTCGGCTAAAATCGCTTTCAGCTAAAAGTCAATTAAATTCTCAATTTTTGTTAATCTTTTGCTTTCACTCAAAGAAAAAGTTTTGACTCATTTCAAGTAAAAAAGAGAAATACTTTCCTCTAATGATAACTAAAGTAAATATTTTATAATTGATTCCATTTTTCAAAATCTAAATTCTTGAGTCTTGATCTGACTCTTGTTAGTTTTGTGGAGAAAAAAAAATTGTGAAATTAGGCGGTATTTTGGAAATCTTATCGATCGCACACACATTCTGCCCCACAACACACCACAACACACTTTTTGTAGGCTTCACTTGATTTCTGAATAATCTTTTCTTTGGTTTTCCTCTTTTGCTTAATCTTTTTCCAACTGACCTATCATTTAACTGATGAAATTTAATTGAGGACACTCACCGTGAAAGTGGGAGACACTGCTCCACACTAGTTCAAGTGGTTCAAGTGCATTTTTGTGCAATTTTCAATCATAGATATAATATATTGTTTTTACCAATTAGTTAAACTACTACTAACTTCTCAATAACTTATTCCTATGCTTTCAAAATTTGAATCAATTATAAAACAAATATTTTTTGAGTTCACAACAAATATTTTGTAACTTTTTTGAGATACAATGTATCGGTACAAATAAATATTTCGAAATAAACCACGATTAAAGGGAGGGATGGGAAGGTAGAAACAGAATAAAAATTATTGCCTAATATTACAAAAATGACTATAAGTTACATTTAAGTAGATATTATATAATGAGATATCTTATGAGCGAATATTTTATTTTAGTTAATAACCAAAATGTTTGATATAATGTAAGAATTTCTGTAAAATCATTGTTAGAATGGAATGAAAAGCAGATCAGAGATGAGTTCAGAAAATATATTTAAAGAGACAAACGATATTAGGTTTGAGGCGCTCGTCAGCCAATTACTTACATATCAACTCTGATAGAGTTTGTCGAAGACCGGGATTTTATCCCTTTATAGACTGGTCTTCGCATACCTGACTGCTCTTTATTATCAATTGCTTCGACTGATTATGTCTAATGTCTTGCATTTACTTAAAAGGTTATGTCCTCTCTTTCTGACAAAATCTGTCAACTTTTCGAAGAATTCTTCCACAGATTGTTTGTATCTCTTCAAGACCTCTTCAAAACTACATGTATATTCTCAAAATTGGATGAACTTCAGTTTATATGAGCTTTCATCTCGATTTTGTCTCATCTTTTTCCAATAAAATTTATATTTTATGTCAATTTTAAGAATATTCTCAGCTCTGAGAAATGTTTACCATTTATTGAATTAGAAGACGAGAATAATAATTATCATTAAAATGGTATTTCGATTAAAGCCATCTTTAGTGCAAAAGTAGTGGTTTTGGGAATAAAAAATCGTTATTTTATTTATATTAATGTTTATTCATTTCAATACTTAAAAACATGAAATTAAAGACTATTATTATAATAATTCACAATATTTTAGATGTTTTAGAGTATATAACAAATAAAAGAATAGGTTTTTAATTAAATTCTGTTTTTTTTAAATTTCAAAAATAATAACTCTTTTGATAATATTTTTGAAACTAATTTAAAGTACAATTAAGAGCTAAATAACGAAATTCTGATAATTGTCTTAATTGGAAGAAACATATTAAGGGCCACTCTTATGCTTTTCAACTTTTGCATTGTCTTATCTGAATGTATAAAGAATATGATGGCATTTTTGGTTTGGGCAGTTTGGGCAAAAGCAATACAGAGAAGCTTTTAATTTTCTCCATTGCTTTAAGCAGAACGTGAATACAGAAAATTGTCGAAAATCGGGTATAAAACTGCTCAAACCAAAAATGCCATCATATTCTTTATACATTCAGATAAGACAATGCAAAAGTTGAAAAGCATAAGAGTGGCCCTTAATATGTTTCTTCCAATTTAACAATTGTTCTGCTTTTAAACCTCTGTTTACTAAACATGAATCCAATATATTCTGAGACTGACTTTAATTTTTGTTATCTTGAGTTTTGTCGAATTTGGAGAGTGTTTGAACTCAAGAGTTACTCTTATTTCGAATTTAAAACAATTTCTTCTAAAGGTTTTTGTGGCAATAATTTTGTGATGTATTCTGTGCTCTGCTTTTAGCGACATCTCGTTTGACGAAAACAATTTAATCGAAATTCTTGTCTCAACAAAACCAATAGATTCGGTGATTCTTATTCAGAGACAGATATACATGTATTTCTTCAGTGAAAATGATTTCTCGAGATAGTCTCGAAGAGTGACAATAAAATGGCCATATTTTTGGGTTCTTTGAGTGGATTTGTGCGGATTTATGCAAACTATTGCTCAGGTTTTACCAAAAATTGGTTTCAGATAACGTTATTTGAGCTCAAATCTGAACGATTTGTTGGACAATAATTCTGTGAATCAAATCAATAACAACGACGAGGAAGAAGTAAAGACCAAATGAATGCGTTAATACAAACCGCTTTAATGGTTCCCCTTTTTTTTCAACGGTAGCCTTAATTATTGTGGTCTGAGTATTGATCACAAATAATAAGAAAATAATATAAAACTGAAGAATCGACTGCCGATTAGACTATATAATGGCCACCAAAGAGATCACAATAAAACGAAATACATATCAAAATAGTTTTTTAAATTAAAGACAAAGAGTTAGTCAATTGAATTAGTGTTTACTCGAGTGGAAAGTCTGTCAAAACTCTAATTAAAATGAAAATGTGATTCATTTAATTGATTTCTCATTAAAACTATCCTTTAATCAAATAAAAACTTATTTAAATAATTAAACCAATTAGTGATCAATTGATTCACTGAATCATTGATTTGGTCATAAAGTTTGAGTTTAATTGCGATAAACTTTTGAGATATCATTTGAACGGAAATTATGTGAATTGAGAGCGGATTTAAACAAAACTAAAACCAAATATTTGATCAAATTTTTGTTTAAATCAAATAAAGACATAAAATAGAGGAAAGTATTGAAAATATTTTTGTTTTTCAATTCATATCTAATTTATATTGAAATCAATTTAATTGGAATTCCTTTCAATTAAAAGACAAATCAATTGATTTTTAAATTAAAAACAGATTTTTTGTCAATTAGTGAATGAAAGAAAAGGCATTCAATTGTGAGACTAATGTCTAGTTTTTTTTTGTCTTAAAGATTATAAAGATATGAATGAGTTTTGGTATACAATTAAAGTCTAATTAAAGTCAATTACATTAACTAATGAATCGTTTGAAGTGAAGTACAATTTGAGTAAAATTATCGGAAATTATTAATGATTTCAATGGATTTCAAAGTAAATAAAGATTTATCGATAAACAGAGAAATTGTGGCAATAATTGTATTGTCGTCTGATATTTGATGGAAATTAATGTTTAGTTTTGATAAACAATATTATTAACCCTTAGTTGTTATGATCTTAATATAAACACCACATGAGAAGAGTTCCCCCTTTAGATCACTCAAAATGAAAGCTCAAAAACATGACTCAAAACAAAGGATTAAAGTAAACGATCGTTATTTCGAATGACATTTCATCGAAATATTTTATTTTAAAACCTTTTTAAATAACTTTTTCAGTTAAACATTGACTCAAATATACAAATATTTGTCAAAATTACATAAATTGTTCAAATTATTTGATAAAATTAGAAGTAAGCATGTTTTTACTATGTTTACCATGTATTTCTGAATTTTTATATTTATGCGAAAATCTAGAAATAGTTGTCCCAAATATGTCTTTCGATGGTTGGTTGTCATGTGATCGATCAGTGGACGCCTCACATGCTTTTTGTTGCAAAACATAACAAATGACGAAATCGTCATTCAATTGACGTCAGACTACAGACATATCGAGGGATTATTAACTAATTTCGGCCCAATATTTACTTCAGCACTCATTTGATTGAAAAAAATGGACTGAATTTTCTACAAAATTTTCCTTTGAATGCATGAAAGTTAAGTTGAATCCCGTATTGACTGAATTCAGTTGAATGCTATCTATTGTGAAAAAGATATGAAAAAATGTTCAATAAATCATTGAAAGCAAAGTTCGGTCCCTTTGGTTACGTGTTATGGGAGGCACTGAATGTGTTTTGTTTACAGAAATTGTAAGAAATGATTGGTTGATGGAAATGCTATGAATGTTGTCAATACTTCCATTGCTTTCCTACATTTGGTTTCACTTTTCGTTCCATTTCTATGGTATAGTAATTGAGTGAATCATATAAACGCTTCGAACAGTTTTTGAATGTTTTTTATCACTTTATTCACAAATTAATGTCAAATCAGTGTTTGTTTTCTCTTTTCCTATTAATTATTGTTTTTATTAATTGAGTGATCGCTTGGAAATTGATTTTCAACCAATTTATTGGAACCTCTGATCGAAATTTGAATAATTATTTTCTTGTGATTCAGTGGTTGGAAAGTAAGCACAAATTGAGTACATTTTTACAGTGTTTTCAACATTGAGTGCAATCCTTATCAGACTCGCCATCGAATAACACATCAAATCATATGACTTTTGTAAGCATTTCGTCAAAACGTCATTCCCTTGTGTTTAGTCCAGTATTTAGTGTTTACTTCTGTACTGAACCTAACTTTACCTCAACTCATGTCAATTCACATTCAATTTAGACATGAATTTAAGGAAAATTACCACTAATTTAAAGACAAGTACTTTGTTTTCCTCCAATTCTTTGTTTTATTTAAATATGTTTTATTGAAAATCTATTAATTAATCCATAAATTGAGTCAAAAATTATTGAATTTTTAGTGTTTTGTTGAAAATAATTGTTTTTTAGAGCCAAAGGTATTGTCATTGTATTCATATATCACTAATAAAGTGGTAATGCATTGATTTTAATGGTTGTGTATGCGTTAGCAACACAAACAAATTGGGTCAATGTTTCTCCTTTCCTGAACAGCTCTTATTCTTCTGCAGAAGTAGAAGACATGCGACCAATTGACTCATTTTTCAGCTCAAATATGAACTCAATTTTTCTGGTTTTTTCACTTTTGAATGACTCACGAGTTTTCACTTGTAATGAGACAATTGTTAGACTTTCTCTCTCTTTGAACCCAATTCGCCATTAATTTGATGGAAAAAAACAGTCATTCATTTATCAGACTATTGTCTGTCAGAAACTAATTACTCCTTAAATATATTGAATACAAATTGCAATCTAAATGTCTTTCTTTAAGGTCTCTCTATTCTGACCACTCTTTTAGATGTAAATCATTGGAAAAGAAATGCTTTTATTTAATAATTAATTAGTTGTTTGTCATTGAAATGAAATTCTTGCGAAATGTTATCATTTGATCCGAAGTGCAATTAAATGACAAAAAGGATAACAGTTTTTATCGGATCTTAACTCTGATGTGAATAAACAGTTTTATGACAATCGTGTAGTTGTAGTCAAACTCCATATCAATGAAAATAAAACAGCGATTAATAGTCTTTTTCACTGTCTGTTCCAATAGGACTCCAAACAGGACTCAGACAAAGACACAGCAAATAAAATATTAGTTTAATCAAGACTTGAAAGACATCTACTCTTTTGTGAAGATATAAGACATCGATTACCCTAAAACTCGAGTAATACAGAAGTGGAGCAGTTATTTGTCAAAGAATTGTTGACACAGAGATCAGCTGCAAGTGGTGTACAGTTGAGGCAGTGGTCCAATCAATCGAATGGTTCGATCGCTGGAATGGTAGAACTCGACTCTATCGACAACACAACCACACAATCATACGGTATGTGATTACATAACCTGAGCTCTGACTCTGAGCTCATGTCAAGTGATTTATTTCATTAGTTTTGCAAATGATTTCATTATTTGTGACTTAAAAGCAAATTATTATTAAATTATAGAAATGTTTTGTTATTTTCGAATATTATATAATATTTTAGTATTTGATTAGCGATTAGTTATTGTCATTGGTTTACAACAATGAAGAAGAATATTCTCGATTCAATTGCAGTCATTTAAATGTCTTCTATTCCTAAGCAACATAAGAGTTGTTTATCTGTTATTTGTTCGTAATGTGAGACCAAATGATGCAATTGTTATGTCATTTGTTTGACGATATGTTTGTTGAAAACAATTATCTCTCTATTCGTTGAAATGATTCTCAAATAGCAATCAATTGGAAAATAATTCCCAATTTTTTGACTTCATTTGAAACGAGAGATTTTAAATGTATTTATATCTTCAGAACTGATATTTTTATATCGTTTATATCCTGTGAACTCGTTTTGCAAATGTTTCCAAACATTAAATACCTTTAATTCTATTTAATAACAAAACATATGTTCAAAACGGGATCCGTTGCTATCCGTTTGAAACAGATTTATTGTGTCTTTATATTGAACTCTATTCTAGAAATTGGGTTTTCATTTGTTGTTGTGTTTACTCTTCAAATATATTCACAGATTTTATTGTTTTTGATCCGTTTTTAAAAACTTTTATTCAGTGGAAGTCTTTCAAGTTTTCTCCCATTTTCTCTGGAATTCCTGTTTTGCTTCAAATGAATGAAACCAATGAAAGTCAAATCCAAACCAAAATTAAGTCTTAAAACGCTTTGATTTTATTGATTAAAAGTATTCTGTGCTTATATTCTGTCCTTTGATTAAACATTCTTAGAATAAAGTATTATTAGTGTTATTAGTATCGATCAAAATGTGATTTCGGTTATAATCAGCCAATTATTCCTGTTTTGACGTCATATATGCAATACTTCGCTATATATGAATCAAAAGTTAGAATTTCCCTCAAATATACTTTTGTTCAGTTTTTCCTGCTGTCAGACCCTTCGCTAAAATCAGTATTAATTTGTGTTTAAGTTTAGAAAAAAATCGATTTTTTGTTTTCTTATTATTTAATTGTTTTTGTGTTTAAAAATATATCACTTTTTTGTTTAAAAAAGGGTTGAAATCGAGTGAAAATCCCTTTAAAAAAAGCTATAATAGGGCCGACAACTGACAATCAAGTGCTGAGTTAATTGCATTGAGAGTTGGGAAAGTGGCTCACCTTCGATGCATTGGATGCAGATTCAGGTGAAAACCGCTGTCAGTTAGTTTGGAACAGTTAGGTATCAGTTGTTTGTCATTGACTTAAAACTTGACATAAAACTAATTTTAGTCGAATTTGAGTTTCATTGAACGAACAAATTCTTATCCCCACTGACTATGACTGTTATGAATTGGTATGAGTGCTGCCACTGAAGGTCAATCTTTTCCTATATGTTGTATATCTGAAGAGCACTCGACAACTGTTTCATTGCATCAGATTTTGATTCGTTAGTTCTGATGTCTTAATAACTCGTTTCGAAGAAATACTTAAAATAATTTTCTCTTATTTTTCATTTATTTCTATAATTATGAAGAGTTTGTAATAATCATGAGATCTCTCTCTAAACAGATATACCCACCGAATACCAGAGCAATTCGGGAGCAGATGAAGTTTCGGCGGAACAGTCGGAAACAATCGTTAACACATTGTTATCCAAACTCTATGAACAGCAAAAAGTAATGGCTTTGCATCAGAAGAATGAAAATATACCCAAAAGTGATTCGACGCAACAAATGGTTTACTCCAGAAATAACTCTAATCTAACGAACGATCGGTCCTTCTATTGGTTCGAAGAAAATATTGAAAATATGAGGAATCAAAGTAAGCAATCCGTGAATCTGTCGGCCCTTAAACACGATCACCCTTTGATTGCTTCAGCCGTTGACAATATGGGTCCCAAAACGAACGGCCTCTGCAGCGATGAAAGCATTTTAGTCGCTTCTTTGCCACCACAAGAGGTGCAAACATTGTCACAAACGGCTCAATGGTTTGATTCAAACGATATCTGCGATCGAAAACCAATTTGTTTGCCATTCGGTTACTGTTATGAAGACGACACCAAAGCTCAGATTAATATCAATTTGAATGACATTAAAACCTCTTTCAACGACACAAACGACTGGATGAACGACTCAGACATTATTGGCTCTAATATTAATCCTAATTATAACGGAATATCTGGTTATCCCTATTGTGGAAGTGATTACAATATTGAAAATGTGTTTCAAGTGGACAAAGCAGACCTCAAGACAGGCCCAACACTCGCTGAGCTCAACGCTAGTGATGTTTGGGATGCTCTCGATTTGGATGATCTGTTGGCCAGCGCTCAGATGGACGCAAAACACATATCGAACAATAGGTCCAGATTTGGCTCTAATACTGGCTATCGATTGACTGCCAGCACTCCTATCGCTCCGTCAGTCGAAGTCGAATACGATTCAAAACTTCAGGAAAATATCGATTATTTAAGTTCTTTACTCCAAAGTTCTAAAAACAACGTAACGCTTAACCCTTCCCTGCAGTCGTCCCGAACTGCGGGTCCAGACATAAAACCTCTAACGACTTCTAGTCTCAACACAAATGTAAGCCCAACAGCAGTACCACAAGAAATGCTCCAAAATTTTCAAAGCGCTGTTAAACCAAATACATGTCCACAGAATGAGACAAAACCCATGATTACTGAAAATCCAGTGCCGACCACAACAGTCCTCAGCAGCCTTTTAGGCGCTCAAACAGTAAAAGAGAAGACATTACCCGTTGAAAAGCCACAGCCTATGCCTCAAACCTCAACCGCAAAGATCTCTCAAAACAAAACGATTACGAATATCACTGAAGAACACAAAGCATTGACTCGAGTCAGGAATAACTCGATGTCTACTGAATACAGCGCGTCATCACATGACGAGGGGTTTGCCTCTCAAATGGAAGACAGCGATAACGAAGATGAGGACATGTCTTCTGATGACGAATCATTCTATGGTGACTACGACGCGTCCGACCTCTTGGGTGCCTCAACTTCTGACGACGCAAACAATAAGTGGTCACTCAATATGGGCCGATCGCGAAAGGGTGGGGAAAGGCGTTACTTCTGGCAATACAACGTTCAGAGCAAAGGTCCGAAAGGAACGCGAATCGCTTCCGTTGATAAGAACGACGACCCGCATGTCTTCAGCGAAATAAGTGATCCTGTGTTTAGTCCTGACTGTCAGATAGAAGGGGTGAAACACTCGGGAAAAGCCCGTCGCGGAGATGGAAATGATTTGACTCCAAATCCGAAAAAGTTATTAATGATTGGATTAGAACTGAAAAAGTTGAGCAAAATTATCAACGATTTGACGCCAGTGGCTGAAGTGCCGGTCAGTTCTAGAGGAAAGTCCCGCAAAGAGAAGAACAAGTTGGCCTCCAGAGCCTGTCGACTAAAAAAGAAGGCACAGCACGAGGCAAACAAAATCAAGTTATATGGCCTTCAAATGGAACACAAGAGGATTATGTATTTATTGAGTGAAGTGAAAAAAATGATACAAAATTACGCCCAAAATCAGACCACAACTGAAATGACTGCCACTCAAACTCTGGAACGACTAATCAAAACGAGGGGTCCGTCTGTTACAGTGGCCGGAAAGACGAGTGAATTTGTAAACCACATTCTGGACAATGTGGCCGCCGGTATCAGTAATGGGGGTTTGGATAAAATATAATTTCGTTATCTCTTCTGTTATTTCAATCTTCAATCGTTTCTATTATTGCAATACATTTGAGTTAATCTTATAATTGATTTATAAAACGATTCAAACAATTATTGTATTAAAAAAGTAGTAAATCATTGTTTTCATGGTTTAGTGTCAGGAAAATCAACTAAAAAATCAAAACTCATTTGAAATCTAAGAAACGCTTCCTTTCCTTAAGTATGTATTGAATGGAAAGCATAGAAACTGTTGCATGAAATCGAGTTCTAATCGACTTTTGACTGCAATGCCCGCAACCGACTGTGATAGACATACGAGACTGGGATGTGATTTATTTAACTTTACTTTAACACTAAATGGACTACCATTCGGACTAACCATTGCTTAATGATGAACAACACATACATTTCTATTGAGAAAAAACCCTTTTTTCATAATAGAGTACAAAACGCACTCATATTTTAAGCATATTTTAAGCAAACAGTGATTTATTGTTAAAATTATTTCTAATTTTAAGTTATAAACGAAATAACAATTCATTTATTGCTGGCATTCATTTCAAAGGTCTACTAATGTTATGATTTATATTATTATTATTTCTTTATTATTATAATTATTTAGTGTTTTGTTAATCATTGAAATTATAGAGACTTTAATTGACTTGAATTTTGTCTAAAAAAGAGCATTAATTATATATTTGAGCCCATCTTTCATCAGAAATCATTCAAATGTATTCTTATATTATAAATAAGTGATCGAAATATCAATATATATGTAACTATTATTTGCTGTTAAATAATGTAATTATAATAACTGTAAATACAATTATTATTATTAATTACTTTTAGAGATTTAATGCTTAGTTTCCAAACAAAAATGTAAATAACTTTTGTGTAGTTATTATTCTATAACTCATTTAAACAGAGGTTTAAAAGCAAAACAATTATGAAGACAACAATCAGACAGAAATCAGATTATATTCGAGTAATGTTTCAGTTTTTTCTTCTCTTTTAAACACATTTTCAGAGAGTTTTTACGGAAATTTTTTTCTCATAAAATCTGTTCTAAAAACACATATTCAGAGAAAAAATCAATTCAAACGATAAAAATCAAGTTTAGAGAGAAATTGAGGCCAAAACTGAAAGGAAAAGTAAAACTTTTATATATTTTTTGTTTTCATTTAAAGTTATATTAAAATAATCCGCTTTTGTGTTCGTTTTCTTTGAATAATTCATTAAATTATTGGCCGACAAAACGTTTTAGTTGTTTATCGCAAATCTATTTTTGCCTCAAAATTGTTATTTACATTAATATTATCTTCTGATATACTCGAAGACCACATCTTGTGGCAGCTCTTCGTTTAGCACTTTATTAATTGTACTTTAAATTGGTTTCAAAAATATTATCAAAAGAGTTATTATTTTAGAAATTTTTTAAGAAAATATTTTTATCGAAAAATCAAATGAAAAACAGAGAGAAAAATGAGTCCAAAACAAACCTATGCTTTAATTTGTTATATATTTTAAAAACATTTAAAAAACAAAATATTCTTTTATTACAAAAATATATTAAAAATAAATAAATATTTAATTTAAAAATGAATTACAAATAAAAGCGTTTTATTCATATAAACTGTTGTTTAAAGTCATTTGAATTTAAGAGTATTTCCAAAATAGTCTTTTGGTTACCACATATAAGACACATCCGAAGAAGAACATCAGCGCTAAGATAATCAACACTTTATCAGTCACTTCTCTTCTGCCATATTTTGTCAACAGTTTCCTCGAGTGGACAATAAGATTACCCATTGTTTTGAACTCTTCTCCCGTTTCAGTGACTGTCGCCGAAGAACCGATTAGCGATTGCAATGTTTGATCACTTTGTGTCACCTGAGAGGCTAACAGACGACTCACTGTCTTCAGATTATCAGTGATTGCCGTCGACTTATTCACTAATACTTCCCGATTCACTGACGACACATTTCTCTGCCTAAGACCTGAGTTTTCCTCCGAACTATTACTGAACAACTGTTCCCTTGACTTCGATGCGATCAACTTTTGACTCGAAGAAATTGCTTTTCGCAAAGATATAGAATTGGTCTCCATTTGGTTTCGTAAGCCATCGATCTCTGAATCCAAAGACTTTTTTGATGAAATGTTTGACAATTCTTTCGATACTTTTATTAATTGCTTTAAAAATAAAATTATAATTAGTTTTAAAACAAAAAACAGATTAAATACATCGATAGATGTCTTGTGGTTACGAATTATCTGAGAAACGGATGAAATCAATAGATTCAGATCTTCATTACATGTATTGCAGTCCAATATTTCCTTTAATTATTGGTTAAAATGAGTAAAAAATTAATTAAAAATATGTTTAAAATAAAACTCATTTCTCTTACTTTAATCAAAGACTTAACCATTAAATCATTTTTAATGATATCTTCTTTCAATTGTTTAATCAATAAATTCGTTTCCATATTTGATAATTAGTTTTAATTTTGATTTAATAATAAAATTAATTCAATTTAAAGGCATTTAAAAAATATTGTAAACTCAGAGTTGTTTACATTCATCGCATGACTCGTCTATGACTTCACACTTGGAGTCATTCAAACCAATCATTACTTTAAAAGTTTTACATAAATCCAATTTATTTCACTTTTTATTTGACAAATAATTGATAAATATTATTAAAAATGTTATTCTAATCAATTGTTTTATTTCTGTTAAGTTTATTCAATCAAAATTATATTCATTTAATAGTTTATTAATTATTTTAATTAAAATATAACGCAATTTGAAGCGAAAGTAAGTGAAGACCTCTAATGTATGAAAAGAGACGTCACATGTGTTTTGCCGCACTTTTCAGCAGAAATTCCTAATATTTTTCACATTTGATTGAATTGTTTGCGGAAAGCATTGCTTCTAATCATCGTTTAATTTGAGGACTGATTGACATCTCTCTAAATGTAAGTCATTTTTATACTTTTATTAAAATTAGGTTTTAATGTCATTAATAAATGATAAACGTTTATTATTTTTATATCTAAAGTAAGTCACTTTTATTGCAAAATGTATTGATTTTCAGTACTTTTAAAGGTCTGATTTAAAACTGATGTAACCATCCTTTGGTCGCCATTTGAATGTCATTCAGTGGTGGCTTTGTTTTAGTTTTACTCTGAGTTTATCGCAAGAAATAACTCGTTTTTACTTTTGTTTTAATTAATTGTCTCTTATTTTGTTAATTGTCGTCAAAAGTCTCCCTTTTATTCGTTTTTATTGTTTTTAATCTGTTTTTAATTGAGTTTATATTTTACATCAATTTTTATCGTTTTTTTTATATACAAATTAATTACAAATTATTTGATTACAAAAATGAGCGAAGATTTTGATGATTGGAATCCAATGAGTGATGACTTCCAATCGATAGCATTCAATAGCTATAGTAGTGGTCAGACGGCCGCACATATGCCCCACAACTTAGTGCCCGTCTTTGGGTCAGTCTATTCTGTGTTTTGTAGTTTCCTTTTCCTGTAAAGCACTGCACAAAATTTTTTTGAATATTTGGACAGTTATGTGAATGCCCTCAAACCCTAACTTTTGTTGCACTTTAAAGTCAGAGTTAATCCTTATTTATTGGACTCCGACTCCTATTTAATGAATGTTGTGTTCCCAGTATTCCCACGAATGTCTGCTTTTTATTGATTTTCTTTGAATTTTAATTTGCATTTAGTTCTGAATATATTGAGAACAGAAGACAAAAGTATAACCTATACGTCGATGGCTTTCCTTCAGATTTAACTGCAGTGAGTATTGGCTTTTGGTTTCAGTTTTAGTCTCATTTTATTGAACTCTGGATCTGTTTTTGAATATTCTTTCGTTGACTTTAACTCATAAACTGTTGAAACTTGAAATAAAAGTTTATTTGATTAGCGCTCAAACGCTAAACATTGAAACCTGATATCTCTTAATCAGAAATGAGTTGATATTCTCTTCAAAATGTGAGGCAAGGGTTGGCTTTAATTCCATTTCCACTCAAAGCTTCAACTCTTTTGTTTGAATTCACTTTTGTGTGTTTTTTGTTCAAAGTTTAATCGAAATAAAATGTTTTATCACTTATAGAGTGGTTTAAAGAACTTTCTTCGACGAATCGGTTGTAAGTTTTCAACTCTAAAGATAGTGAACAGTAGGAAATCAGAATCAATTGGTCGGCGCTTCAGGTTTTGTTTTGTTTGTTTGAGATTTAATGTAATTTAATATAATATTTGATTAATAGTTTTGTTGAGTTCGAGACCGCAAAAGAGGCCCAAAAAGCTATTGAATTAATTGGTTCTCAGAATTTATATAAACTATCGGTTCGTTTTGCTTCCTCTCAAACCGATCGACAAAAACGCGAAGAAGTGATTGAAGTCAGTTTTGATTCAAATATTTTATTTTGTTTTTAATTTTTTATAAATTATTAATAATTCGTTTGTTTTTAGAGAGAAAATCAAAGTTTTCAACGATTGGTATCAAAACAGTTTGAGATGAAACCAAAGATTGATATCGGGAACCATTCGTCTATTAATGGCAATAATTCTTCATTGTCTCCAATTCAGTCGGAATCGGGAAGTGCTGATTCGGCTCATTTTGATTTGTTGTCGCCTTTGGCTAAAAGCGATAAACTCGTCAAAGTTTTGGAGAGACCCGAAGACAACTGTTCCTTTTGTTCGCAGAGTCAGCCTATAGGGCACTTGCATTTTATTCTGAGCCAACAACAGGTCATTGATCCGACTTATTTGCCGGATCTGATTGATGTGACCAATACATGTCATTCCTGTGGCCGAAAAGGAGTGGATATGAAGTTGTGTTCGCAGTGCAAAAGCGCCACTTATTGTGACCCCAAATGTCAGTTAAATCATTGGCCGCGACATCGAATCGATTGCAGATCAGAGACCAGTTCTTTACTAACTTTTAACTCAACTTTGGATTCGAGTAAACTATTGAATGGAACCGACGAAAGACTCGACGAACAGTCCTTCAAATCAGCTCCAAAAGTAACAGAACGGTCTTCATCTGAAAGAGTTGTCACTAAATCATCGTCTGAAAAGATTACGAAAACTACTCCACAGATTAGAGTCACTCCTAAGGAAAGCACTCCAATTGTGGCTCCAATAGAGTCAAGAGGGGGCGGCGATAGAGCTGAAGTCAAAACTGCTCCGAAGGCACCAGAAGTGGTAAAACCCAAAGAAACGGTTATACCTCAAGAAGTAATCAAAACTGCTCCGAAACAACCAGAAGTGGTAAAACCCAAAGAGACGGTCAAACCTCAAGAAGTTGTCAAAACCGATGACACCAAAGAAACCACCGAAAAGCCGGTTCAGGAAACAAATAGAGTTAAGATAATTCCCATTAAACTAACCGTCGATACAGAAGTGCTGACTGATGGCGAAGAAGGAGTTATTCTGTGTTTCGGTCGCAATCCATTCGACTTTTATTTGCAAAAGTCTTCAGCAGAAGAGAATATGAGTGTCTTCGCGGATGAGATCTACAAAAAGATGAACGACTTTCCGGTGTTGTCTAACGAAGAGCTGAAAAAGGGAGCCCTTTGTGGTGGCATTTATGCGATGGACGGCAACTGCTATAGAGCTCGTATTGTCGATAAAGTCAATGACAACACATTCGCTCTTTATTTCATTGATTACGGAAATACAGAACCCGTAGAGCGAAAAGACATCAAACGATTGCCCCAAATATTCTTCAGTTGTAGAGCTCAGGCGATTCCCTGTTCACTCGAAGGCATAATTCCGAAGAACAGCGTTTGGTCTAAAGACGCGATCGCTTTGTTTGGAGAAATTGGAGAATCAAATGAATTCTCTAAACTTAAAATTTTTAACAAATCGAGTGAAGGAATCTATAAAATTGATTTATTCAACCAAAAGGGAGACTCCATTCGCAAAGTGTTTGTTGAAAAGGGGTTCGCAACCGATGGCACCGAATTGTCAGAAGATTCTAACGCTTTTAAATCTCCGGTATCGCCGCCCAAGAAAGTGAATGCAGTGCCTCCACCACCGCCTCGAACCCCAGTCAATACTGAATCTCCGATCTTAGTCCAGGGCTCTCCAAAAGTCATTTTTAATAAGTCGTCGATCAATGATTTGGCCGTTAATTATAAGTCGACTGCAGTTCCGGAACCGGTCTTAGATTTCAATGATAAGACTGATTTGCCATCCGTTCCATTCCAGTCTTTTATTGAAAAGAAAGCCCCGAATTCGATGATTGCGTTAATGATTACAAATACATTTAATGCGGAGGCTTTTCAATACTTCGCCACTATTTTTGATTTGGAAGTCCAGGAGTTAATCGAAGGATTGGCTAATGAATACCCGGCCAATAAGCCCTCAGTCATTCCCAAAGTTGGCGATTATGTTGTAGTTCAAGGATCTGATGACGAGTGCTATCGATCGTATGTCTTAGAAATGGAACTGAAAACAGCGAAAGTATTTATGTTTGACTCGGGTTTCATCGAATGCGTTCCAAAAGACAAAGTCTTTAAATTAGACGAGAAATATGAGAAGTTCCCCGTCTATGGTGTTATGCTTAAACCCAAAACTAAATTTGGTGCCCGTCTTATAGAAATGAGTCAAACCAATGAATCTCCTATTGAAGGAACTCTTCTCAAAAGAGAGGGACAGATCCTCCTCCAGAAGGGCGACCTTTTCATTGAGTTATTGGATTTGAAATCAATGATCAAATTTGTTAAAGAAAATGAACCGCTTTTCGCCACAGAAGATGAAGGCGGAGACCCGTACGAAAAGTTACCTCTCCGTCAGCTCCCACTCAATAAATCAATGGAAGGGTTTGCCTTATTTCAGGACCCGATTAAATTCAAAGTCTTTTACGTCGCCGGCGATGGTATCAATTGTTTTCCGCTATTTATTTGATTTTAAGTTTAATTTGTTGTTTGTTTAGCCGACGACTGCTCTAATTTGATGGGTTTGTGCGCGAAGTACTCATCGAAGTTCGACAATAATATTCGTGTGAATCCACTCGTGGGTCAGTGCTATTTAGTTCGCTCTCCAGGTATGAGTATTTGCTTTAATTTGCGTTTTATTAACATTTGTTTTACAGGCGATCAGGAGTGGTATAGAGCCGTAGTTTACTCAGTAGACGGAGATAAGGCTCGAGTGAAGTACATTGACTTCGGTAATGAAGAGGAGATAGAAATCGATTATATTATGGAACTTTCGGGAGAGTTGAAGATCTCCGCCATAAAGCCATTGGCCATCAAATGTAGAGTCGAGTCAACAAAGTTGACCGACGATGAGCTCAAGACTAAGATACAAAACGCCACAGAAGGCGCTTATCTTTTGAAAATGGAAGTCCTCAGAGTTGAAGACGGCTTCCATTTGGTTAAAGTCAAATAAAATGATATCAAATAACGATTGAATTCTCGATTATATTACTTAAAATTCGTTCATTTGTTTAATCAATAATTTGTTTCATTAGAATTCATATCTGTTTTTAAGATTATGTTATAATTTGATTATTAATTGTTTTGTAATCCAAACCATTCTTACAATTATTCGTATTCTTTAATACAATTATTATTCGTTTTTGACTATATTTTTGTTTGAAATCAATTGACATTTATTCAAAAATATTACCATTTTTTAATAATTGAAACGTTTTTAATAAATATATAATTTTTTCAAATCTTTTGTCTTTAATTTTGTGATAAAATTCAATAAATTGTTTAAAATTTCTTATAAAAAGTCTATTATAACTCAATAAATCAATTCTGAGTTCACTGAATACGTAACCAATAATAGCGGTTAACAAAAGTCGTGACATTAAATACATTTTTAGGACTCATTTGAGTTAATTTCAGATTATTTTATGCTTTAGTTTTCCCTCCCTTTGCTTGAGTTACGGTATTTTTGAATGGATTTGTTATATATGTTGGCATTTATGCCAATATTGAATGTTTGGGTGTTTTTAAGCCAAAGAGTGATAAACACAACAAAACTGTAGTCGTATTTTGTATTGAATTAGATTACAATCAAATCAAATGAATCCATTTTTTAACACTTTTTGACATCAATTAAAGCCATCGAAATGACATTACGTAAAGTTAAGGGCAATTTTGATAGGATTTTCGACAAAAATCTGTCAGATCTTGTCCGTGGTATCCGTAATAACAAGGAAAATGAGGTATTTCTTCCAAATCTTCTCTATTTTTGAACTAATTTTTGCTGTTATCTCAAAATCTTATGACTTATATAAACAAATCCTTTAATTGAATTGAATTTCTTTTGGCAAAAGAATAAATACATTTCGCAATGCATTGAAGAAATCAAAGAAGAGTTAAGACAAGAGAGCCTTTCAGTGAAGGCAAATGCAGTCGCAAAACTCACTTATGTATTATCCATCAGTTGATTGATTTTGTGGTTAAAATTGATTTAAATTATCCATAATTTAGTTACAAATGTTGGGCTATGATATAAGTTGGTCCGCATTCAACATAATAGAAGTAATGAGTTCTACAAAGTTTACGTATAAGGTATACAATTCTTTACTTATTTCTTATGAAATTAATCCAATTATTTGATCCAAATCAGAGGATCGGCTATTTGGCGGCCTCCCAGTGCTTTCATGAGAACACGGAAGTACTTATGTTAACCACAAATATGATCCGAAAGGTATTAATTGTGATTATATTCAATGATATGTTTGCGACACAAGTGTTGGCATTAATTTGATGTTAATTATGACTGAATAGGATTTAAACAGTCAGAACATGTATGACGCCGGCTGTGCAATGAGTGGACTCTCCTGTTTTGTGTCCACAGATATTAGTAGGGATTTGGCGAACGATGTCTTAACACTTTTGACGTCAACGAAACCATATTTACGAAAGAAAGCGGTTCTACTTATGTATAAGATTTTCCTCAAATTTCCCGAAGCCTTAAAACCAGCCTTTCCTCGACTTAAAGAAAAACTGGAAGATCCTGATCCGGGTATGTCTTCTCATAACTCATTAATTGTTTTATTTGTCGCTTTAATTAAACAATTGACGGCTCAGGCGTACAGTCGGCTGCTGTTAATGTGATTTGTGAATTGGCGCGAAAGAACCCCAAGAATTACCTTTCATTAGCGCCGGTATTCTTCAAACTGATGACTAATTCAACGAATAACTGGATGCTCATCAAAATCATTAAACTGGTCAGTCATTAGACTAGTAATAGACAATGAATTTCTTATTAATATTAAATTAATCGATTAATTAATGAAATAATTGTAAAACTTATTGTAATTTCTTATAAATGTTCTCAAATTGTTTCGATTGCTAAATGTTGTGGCGCTCTGTCCTCATCTCTATCTCTGCTCTAATGTATGACAGTTTGGTGTAATGACACAGTTTGAGCCTTTACTCGGTATTAAATTAAGTCATCCTCTTATTTCCATAATCCGAAGGTAACCAAACGGTTATAACTTCTTATTTTGTGTGACTTTCCATTCCTTCCCTTCTCTTCCCCTTTGGTTTGTTATGTTTTGTTTTTCCTGAGCTTTAATTTATTATTAATTAATTAGTCTTTCTTTTAACTGAACTAAAGTGTCATTCACTCACTAATCATGAGCTGATCCAATGGTATCTGAGCTGATTTCTAATTGTCGGTCACTCTATTGACTAAAAAACTGATTTAATTTTGTTATAATTTATTCGATTATATTTTTAGCGTTTATTTGTAGAGACATATGATTTGAAATGAAATTATTTTGATTGTATTACAGTTCGGTGCTCTGACCCCACTTGAACCCCGATTAGGGAAAAAGCTAATAGAACCACTAACTAATTTAATTCACAGGTAATTCATTTGATTTCAATTTATTAGTATTTTTTGTTTGTTTTTATCTTTTGATTCCTGACTTCACTTCATTTTTCCCCAATTCTTCACTCCTTTTCATATAATGATTGTTTGCACCGAATTTAAGCCTTTTTGATGAAATATTTGCAGCACATCCGCGATGTCGTTACTCTATGAATGCATTAATACTGTGATCGCAGTCTTGATATCGATATCGAGTGGTTTACCCAACCATAACGCCTCAATACAGCTCTGCGTTCAGAAGCTTAGGATTTTGATCGAAGACTCGGATCAAAACCTCAAATATTTAGGTCTTTTGGCAATGAGTAAGATTCTTAAGACTCACCCAAAGAGCGTTCAGGCGCACAAAGACCTCGTCCTTACCTGTCTTGACGACAAAGATGAGTCAATTAGACTAAGGTCTGTGTTTTACCCAAACCTTTTACTTTATTAAATATCGTTTTTTATTTGCAGAGCTCTCGACTTATTGTACGGAATGGTAACCAAAAAGAATTTGATGGAAATCGTCCAAAAACTTATGGTTAACGTAAATGAGAGTCAAATGGGAAACAAATATAGAGACGAATTAATCGCAAAACTTATTGACATTTGTTCTCAAAACGACTATCAGTTTATCGCAAACTTTGAATGGTATTCATCCATTCGTTTCAACCCTTTTCTCTTTTATCTTATATTATTTGGTTTAATGTTAGGTATATAACCGTTTTGGTTGAGTTGGCCCGAGTAGAGGGAGGAACAGAACACGGAGGACTCATCGCTCAACAACTCCTTGACGTTGCCATTAGAGTCGACGCCATTCGAACTTTTGTCACCAAACATATGGTTTGTATAAATTCTGGAATAATATTCTTATTTGTGATTATATTTATAATTGAATTGAAGGCCATTTTGTTGGAGAACTCTCATCTCTTTTTGAACAATTCATCGGTTTGTGAAGTCCTTTACGCGGCCGCTTGGATTTGTGGAGAATTTGCGGAGTGAGCTCTCATTCATTCAATATGTGTTGGATTCACTAATTTTTTGTTTGAATTGCAGTCATATTCCTTCCCAGAAGTCAACACTTTTACATTTGTTGGCAGTGAATGCATTCCCGTCTCACATAACTGCGGTATTCCTTCAAAACGCTTCCAAAATATTATCAAAAATGAGTAAAGAAAAGAACGAAGAGTTTCTCAGTCTTTGCGACGAATTGATTGACAAACATTTACCACATTTCCTGACCAACGAAGACCTTGAGGTCCAGGAGAGAGCGTCGAGTCTCTTACAAGTCATTCAAATAATCAAAAGCGAAGACTTGGATGTCGAGCAACTTTTCTTTGCTTATGTACTCAATCCGGTTGCAGCCAAAGCACAGCGCAAAGTTCCGGTTCCCGTCGGACTTGAACTCGATCTGCCTTTTGTCGAATTCGACGAAACTGATAGCGAAGACGAAAGAATCGATGAAATGACTTTCGTTGAGGAAGAAGAGGAAGAAATTCCTCTCACAGAAGAACAAATTGAAAAGAATGTCAGGACTTCTGAAGAGAGAAGAGCTCAGGTGGAGAAAAATCCTAATTATCTGAAATCGAGTTCTAAGAAAAAGAAGAAAAAACTCAGAAAAGAGAGGGATATTGAATTCGCTGAAGAAGTTATCGAAGAAGCAGAAGAAGTGGTCGCCAATAATATTAACCCGAACTCAAGTAACACAATTCCGGGTCTAATATCTTCTCAAAACTTCTTGAAAAAGAGTAAACACAAGAAAACCAAAAAGAAAAGTAAGAAACAAATAGAAGAAGAAGAGGAAGAAGAGCCAGAAATACAACACACCGTTACAATCAAAGGCCTGGAAATGCCTGAAGGCGTTGAGTCCAACGATTTTGAGAGCGATGAAGACATAAGTGACAGCACCGGATTAGATCCGCACAAAGCACTCGCGAAGATTACATTCAATGAATCAGATTTTGTTATGAATCCTAAATATGTGTCAAAACAGCCAAAACTCTTGGATTCAATTAAATTAGAGGACAATAAGAAAAAGAAGAAGACATCCAAAAAAGTTAAGACCAATGAAGACAAAGAAGAAAAGAAAGTAAAGAAAAAGAAGACTAAATCTAAACAAACGTTAGAAAACGGGGATAACTTGTTATTAGACATAAACGATGAGAACACGTCTGGAACCGTTAAGAAGAAGACCAAAAAAGCGGACCGACCCAAGAGTTTAGAACTGAACGGAGAGAAGAAGAAGACTAAAAAGAAGTCTAAATCAAAAGCTGCCACAGTTTTGGAGCCCTCAGAAGAGACAGACTCTTTGCGAAAGAGAGACGAATACGAGGAAACGGCCGGAATAGAAACGCCCAGTCTTTTCGTGCCTTTGCAGTCATCGACTCAATCGGAACCGTCGGAGACGCCGGTCGTCGAAACAGAAATGTCGGCCGAAAACTGAATTTAAAGTTAATTTTTAATTTAATCGAAGTTTTGAATCAATTGATTGCGATTTAGTTCGTAAAATAGTTTTAATAAATTTCAAACAAATGTAAAAAATATATATATTTATTGAATAAATATTTTAATTCAATTGTTTTTCACACAATTCTCTCTCTTTATTCAAAAAACATTAGATTTTAATAAATATTTAAAACATTTTGATTTAAATGCCTTTCAATCAGATATCGTTTCGTTTTTAAATTTATTGAAAACTATTTATTACTTTTCTATTGATTCTTATGTCAAAGTTCTTCAGCTATCAGATCGATATCAGGTAAGAATATCTGTTGAAAATATTTGATAAATCAATTCATAATTATCAATATCTTGGATATAGTTTTGCGATAAGAATTCATTTGAAGAGAAGTTATTCCAAAATGTTTTGAATTGATGTCAAAAGAGAGCTCTTATTTCATATCTTAAAAACAAATTCAATGCTTTTTCCGGAAAATTGTGTTTAAATTGATTTAAATTAAACTAATGTTTGCATTCATTTAAAGTGAATATCAATTAATTGACTCTATTTTTGAATATTAATTAAATAGATTTATATATATTTTTTAATTAAATCCAATTTTTGTCTTTAAAATCAAAAAAATAAGAAAAATTTGAGACAATTTTTAAGAGAAACCGAATTAAATGTCTTTAAATATAATTTCAAATCTTTACGGACATAACGACAGAGTTTGGTGCGTGAGATGGCATCCGAACGGACAGACACTGGCCTCCTGTGGGGCCGATAAAGACATTCGATTGTGGGCTAAAGAAGGTAAAGACAATTGATTTGCTTTTTTTAAATAACAAATGTTTTGATTCAAAAGGAAATGTTTGGAGAACTAAATGTGTGTTAAGTGATGGCCACCAGAGAACTATCCGATCAATTGCTTGGTCGCCAAGCGGTCGATATTTGGCGTCCGCCAGCTTTGACGGCAGCGCCTGTGTATGGCATCAGACAGAAGCAACTGATAAGTGGGAAGCAATCGTTAATCTCGAGGGACATGAAAATGAAGTGAAGAGCGTTTGTTGGTCTCAATCGGAGAAGTATTTGTCGACTTCCAGTCGAGACAAAACCGTATGGATTTGGGAATGCATTGACACCGAAGAGTTTGAGTGCGCATCAGTTCTTACAGATCACACGCAAGACGTAAAGCGAGTGATTTGGCACCCGATTCATGACATATTAGCCTCTTGTAGTTATGACAATACTATTAGACTATACAAAGACGATGGCGACGACTGGATGTGTTGTGCGACTCTTAATTCTCACGAATCAACGGTTTGGTCCATTAGTTTTGACAAAAGTGGTGAACGACTGGTCTCTTGCAGTGCAGACAAAACCATTAAAATATGGCAATCAATTGGCACTGACTTAAAGGAATGGAAATGTGTTACCACTCTTTCTGGTTATCACAATCGACCCATTTATGACATTTCGTGGTCTCATCTCTCAAATCATATTCTTAGCGCTGGCGGAGACGACACTATCTGTATTTTCAAAGAAGAAGACGGTTCGGGTGATTGTAGTGACAAAGATTTGCATCACTTCTCTGTTGTTGTGAAGTACTCAAAGGCACACGACATGGATGTCAATAGCGTTGACTGGAATCCTAAAATTGAGGGGATTTTTGCCACCTGTGGTGACGACTCTGCAGTCAAGATATGGCAGTTCTCACCTCAAGAGTTATAAGTTTTGTTTTTAGAGTTTATTTTATTAAACATTTTTTGTAATAATTTTTTGATTAAAAATAAAAATATTTTTAAAATTAATTCAATTATTCTCTCATTTATTGTCTTTCATTTCAAAGACTTTTGAATCAGAATATTAAGACTAAAACTCCTGAGTATTTGTTATCCTTTCTTTAAAGGTGTGGTTTGACATTAAAGTAGATCCGAATTTCTTCGCTTAGTTTCGAAATTTGAAGAAAGAGAAGACATAAGACATTTGGATCTATAAATAAAGCAAAAGATAACTTAAGAACTGTAGAAATACTATGGGTTTTGCAATTGATATAGAAATGGATAAAACTAGAACTCATCCAAAACATATGAGAACAAAACATAAGATCAAATTAAAGTGAATTTATTTCTCATTTCCTAAATTGTTGATCATTTTGTTGGAATGTTTTATTTTTAATGCAAATTAAGTAAAAATGTAATAAATTTAGAGACAATTTAGAGACAATCGCTGTTAAAATCAAATTTAAATAATGACTTCAAAATATTAATAACATATTTATTAAACAACTTTTTTATGCTTCAAATATCATGTATTTAATTGAATATCGTTTTAATGAAATGAATAATACAATTAAAAGGCTTCTAATGAAACAAAAGTTCATTTATTATTTAATTAAAAATTAATGAAAACAACAGAACTCTAATAAAGATCGTGTCTCTAATGTAATCCAAGTAATGATATCGAGGCTAACAATTTGCTCGATTCAACCGAATTCTGAACTCTTTTCTACCTTTCTTTCTGTATTATCGACTAATCATTTGGTCTTCAGTTTAATGACTGTTGAAATTTGAGAATTGATGCTTAAGAAAGATTATCTGTCGAAATAAAACTAAATATATCCCTGAGCTTCAGATTTCTAACTTTTATCATATCATTTCTCAGGATTTACTAAAAATAAATTCGAATAACAAAACATTTTTTTTTATGCAAAACAAGGGTTTTATTTTAGCCCTTCCTATCGATTCGTTCCATTTCCCTAAAATTAATATATTTAATGTCTATTTTTGTCCTACTTATAGATATAGTTATAGTTATAGTTATTATATTTATTATATTACATTGTGCATATTACATGTATGTTCTATTCTGTGCGTTCACTGGTTTCAGATTTTTTCATTACTTGGAAATAGCGTTTTCCAGTCATTTCTGACCAATTAGTCAAAACATTGTCTGTTTTGCGAAATTCTTCTAATTTGAATATAACTAAAGCGTAACCAAAAATATATTGAAGTTCTCATAAATATTCTTATGATTTACGAACTTTCAATCTATCGTTATAAACGTTTGTCTATAATTTTATCTTTATTTGAATTCATATTAATTTTATGGTATTTTTATTAGGCAATAGTCCTCCCTATCAATACTTTTAGTCTACATATTAATTATGATTATTAGAGAATATTATAGAATATTCTGTTTTGTAGTTATAATCTATTCATTCGTTTTTTATCGAAAAGGGTTTTCAAATAATTCATTATTTGACCGAAAAAAGAAGCAATTTATCAATTTTGAAAGCAAAACAACTGCAGTCCAATTATATTGTGTCCACTCCTAAGGGATCCCCTTCCACTTCTAGAGAGATACTCAATAAATTCGGGTGCGGCCTAACTGTTGACACACATAACATTGGCTTCTGTGGTGATTCTGTAGTGATGTTTGTATTCACTATTGTGTGACAAATACGTGATATCTTTCAGACGAAAACTGAATTTTTAATCCTCTTTTGGTTTTATCTGTTCCGCACTCACGTCCGATGTCTGCGCAAAAGCTACTCTTGTTTTAGAAATTTTACGACATTCGACCCAATTATCCAATTAAAGGGCTCTTCTTCTCTCAATTGGTATCTTTTAGTGGAAATTTTTTGCATCAATTGGTCTCCAATTCATTGGTTCCATTCCATTGATTTTGTTTTTGGTTTTAAGTGAAATCGAAATATAATTGAATAATAAATGACTGGAAGTTCTCTTTTTTTAATGGAATTACATAAGAGTCTAATTTTAACTCAGATTTTAGTCAATAATTAGATTTATTTAGTGATCTACTGATGAAAATCATTAGTATCTCAAAACCGGAGAATATTTCTCAAACATCAGAATCATTTCAAAATATATCCGACGATAAAAGTTTCGAAAATCAAAGTTTTGTTGTTTTCCACTACAGAGTTAAGAATGAGAACAGTTTGTCGACAAGTCCTCAATTTCTGTACCAAAAGCAAAGAAAAATCGCGGACAAAGAGTCCGATTCACTGCCCATACCATGGATTGCGGCCATAATTATAAACGCAATTCTTGTGTTCCTCTTCATTGTGTTCGTTATATACTGTTATTTCAAAAGCAAAAAAAGTTTGTAATCCTTTACTTCTTATTAATTATTATTGAATTTCGGTTTTAATTATTTAATTGATATAAAGGAAGACAACGAATTCGAAATCCAGACAAAGACTCATTATTTTCCAGCAAATCATCTAAACATAGCGTTCAAGAAGTGACCAAAAGTGAGGCCAAAGAAAATATTTTTAATGTAGAGACAGAACATCAAAGACTTCAAAACGAATCGGTTGAGAGTCCGCTGCAAAACAATAGAAAACATTCACTTAAGTCTGAGATGAATAAAGTCAGAACAGTTACCCGAATGAGTCACAGAAGTGGTACTAATGAGGCCAACGATGAATCTAATCCTTACAATCCAGCCGACAGTCCATCTGTAGAACAATTTACAAATCACTTAAATGGTTCGGTTCCAGATCAGTCTCAATATACAGCTAAACACGAAATGGAGGAATCGGAAACAGAAGTAGAAGAACAAAGAGAATTGGATGAAATGGAAACTATCAATGAAATGGAAGGTCAGTAGTAAAAGATTTTAAACAATTTGTTTGTCTTTTGTCTTAATTGCACTCAATATCTAATCAGAAGAGATATATGAGGCAAATGGCGACTCTGGTTATATCGAACAGATTAGATACAGAGATGAGGATAAAGTGAGTCTTAAAGAATCGTCGAGGAACAGCCCAACTAAACAATTAAGTCCTATAAAAGAAAAACCTTCGAGTCCTGTACACCATAACACTTCCATAAATAGAGCCTCACATATAATTGGATCTGTGAAGACATTAGCACATTCACCACGAAAAACTGCTTCACCTGAAAAGAGAGCCCAAACTCCTGGCTCTTCTCATTCTTCACATTCAACAGCAGTTCAAACTTCTCCAAACAGGAGTTGGGCCAACATTCCCGGCGCTGTCGTCGATAATAACTATTTTGATGAAAGAATGGTTAATTTGAGAGGAGATACAGAGAGAAAATATTTTCTGTATATTATAAAAGATGTGAATCCGTTCACAAAGAAAGAATGTGTCGGAAGAATAACACTTCCAGCGCGACAGAGAATGACTTTGGAACAGTTGAGATATCATTTGATGCAATCAGAAGACGAAACTATAAGAAATTGTGCGAAAAAAAGGTTCAAATTTCTATCGGAATCCTATCGTTTAGTGGTTATGAATGAGTCATTTACTCCTGTGGATCAGGTCTATCAAACTCAGGGAATATTCATCAAATTCAGTGCTGGAGAATCCGTTCCGTTTGCATATAAAAGCAAAAATAAATACAGAACTGGAAATAGAGATACAAATGAAAATGAGACCATTTATGGCGATAGACTTAAACCACATTTGGATTCAATCACTAGAAGTGTACGAAGTTTTAACAAAAAACCCGAAAGTATTTACGGATCGACAAAAAGTACACAAAGAAAGGAAAGTATTTATGGTAGTTATGGAAGTTATGGCAGTTATGGCAGTTCCTATGGAACCACTCCTAAAACGTATAAGAAAAGTGGTATCAATGACTCAACTTCGAAGAATAGCGAAAAATCAAGATATGGTTACCAAAGATCTTTAAACAAAAAAGAGGAATTGGGCTATACTTTGGACAGAACTCCCCGAAGACGTGACCAAAACGGTATGAAATGAATGTTTAACTCAATCGAAAGCTTTATATTGATTTTCATTTAGTTTTTAGAATATATGATAACTTCTCCGCAATATATTTCGACTCCAATGTCGGTGTCACCGGCCGTCTCCCCCCGAACCAGATTGAGAATGTGTCAGAAAATACAACTGAAAAGCCAAGTAGAAAGAGGCCTATTGGAAAAAATGCCAAGTTTTATTACTTGTGAGTCTTTCCTCTTATTTCATACCAATTGATTTGACATTTGTTTGAATCAAATCTGACATTAAATAGACTTTTTTGGTCGAAATGAAATTAACTCTGAATTTGATTAAAACTAATAATTGTTTGATTGCATTGACAGCAAGTCTTGATAGCGTATGTGATAACCCGGGCTGTACTAACAAACCTTTGCTCAAATGTCTGGTCTGCACTCATGTCAATTATTGCAGTACTAATTGCAAAAAACAGCACTGGATTAGTGAACACCGCTTTACCTGCAAGAGTAAGTTATTGTTTGAGGGATCAGATCTAATGTGAACTAAAATTACCTTTCTTTTAATTTTATTCAGAGCCCCCGTGGAAGGGCTGATTCCAATTATATATTGATATTTGTATAAGATTTATACAGATCTGTAGATTTGTTGAGTTTTGGATCATTTATTGGAATATTTATTATTAATAATTGTTTTATTTTCTATTAAAAACTTTATTCTGAAAATAAATTTTTAATAATAAAATGGATCTAAAAATAGATTTAAATTCATTTAATTGATTGAATTTTAAGAAAACAAAATCAAAACAAAATTTCTAAGAAATGAAAGTCTGAGAAATTAGTTATTAGTGTATTATTAATGTGAAAACGTGATGATAACCACATCTAAACATTATTTGATTCATTGAATTTATCTGAAATTGTCTGATATTTATTTAATTATTTGATTTTAATTGAATGAAAGCAAAGATTTGTTGAGATATAGTGTCATATCTGATGGCCTCTCTATTAATAGAAAAAGTTTAATGAATTTCAAGTTTTATTTTATTTTAATTTCACTGAAATTAGTCTAAATGTGAGTAGGCTGACCAGATCTACTTGATTATCAAGTATTTTACTTGATTTTAGCGAATTTTCATGATACTTGATGATGTCTA
>JAQIXD010000314.1:0-30639 GCA_034699985.1 Minunthozetes semirufus
TTCTCCAAAGTGTGTTAGAAAATATGTTAAAAGAGTGAAAGAGCACACGAGAGCACACAAGAGCACACAAGAGCACAGGTCAAATCCTGAATTAGTCAATTCAACAGAGAAATCATTTTTAAAATGGGTATTATTCGCGCAAAAAAAGACCTTTTTTATTATTCGGTCAATTATTAACAAAGAAAGAGATGACCAAGATTTTCAAATTGAGGTGATATTGGGGTCGTTTTCATGCCAATAGATTTTACGATTGTCTGTTGGACCAAATCTCACGAATTATTCAGATCTCAATAAATTGTAAATTAATTTTTGGAAAATAAACTCTTTTTGCATAACTTATCGATTGAATAGAAATATCAATCAATTTATAGCTTAAAACTCAATTAATTATTTGAATGACTCGAAGAATGGTTGACAACGACTTTTAATGTTTATATAATGTAATATAATATATAATTTTACTCAAAGATTGTATTGAATTCAGGTTTATGTGACTTTTATATTGTTAATGACAGCACAGTTAGTATTCAAGTTTCTCTTAAGTTTCATAACTTTCATTTGGGTGGAGTGCCGTTCAAATTACTGCACAAGAGTTTAATTCACTCAGAATTGGTTTTACAAATAAATTGCTAACAAATAAGGTATTTATAGATTTTGTTTATTTATGGCAATAAATAAATATTTGTCCTCAATATTGAAATTCAAATTATTATTATATCTAAAATATAAACAGAGTATCGATTAGCTAATGAAACAAAAAAAATCAGATTCACATTTGGTTCACACGAGAAGACAATTCATGGTATAAATCAATGATATTCTCATAATTTGCGAATCACTTTACACTTGAGTTAACAAAATTGAAAATAATTTTAGAGAAAAAAATGAAACGAAAATACATTTTATTCGAAATAATTTCATTTCTGGAGATAATGAAAGGCGTTTGGAGTTTAGAGTTATATTTAATCCTCAAATGAATTACTTTCTTAAGAATTCCTAATAAATGACTTGAATTTAACATTCGTTTCGAGTATTAAATGAATGAAATCATTGAAAACAGTTTGGGTGTAAAACATATTTGTTTCACTCAAAACTAGAATTACTTTAATATAAACATGTTTTGACTTTAATAGTAATACTATAATAGAAATATAAATTTTTAGGATTGTATTGAAAAACCTTTAAAAATAATTAAAATCGAGGACAAACACCGCCATTCTCTGGCAGCGAGAAAAAGTGTTCGGTTGAATGTTAAGCCCAAACTTGATTTGTAAGCAAATGGTTATACAGATCATTAGCCAATTCTCTATAGATTTAATTTACAAACCATTGTTTTAGAAGTCTGGGAGTACTTCATTCAGGCCTACTTTGACTCAAAATAATAATAATAATAATAATAATAATTCAGAAAAAATACTTTACATGAGGTATGAGTTGTCATACTTGAGCCGATTGTTAAACCGGCTCTTAGATCAACGTTAAGTCGATGTTCACCAAAATATTCATATTCAGTATTATCCTGAATACCGTTAAATTAGTTTTCAAATACTATGTATTATATAACAGTTATATAACATTTTACTCATTTTGAGTAAAAACATCTTTTTTTAAATCAAATATGATTATAAAAATCATTTCCGTCTGAATATAAGTGAAAAATAAATAAGCAATAAATAAGCAGGTTAACAAATAGTTAAGAAATAGTTGAGAAATAGTTTTCTACTAAACTGGAAACTGTGCTCAAATTACATGACTATCTCATAATCAGTGTTAAAACTAGTTCTGGAATTCGGCTTCAAATCCTTATTCGAATCCTTGTTTAATTAGGAAAAACAAAAATATCTCTGATCTCAGATTAGTTTGTTTCCCATTAATTTGTTTTGCATTTGAATCAACTTTTATTTTTCACTTATTTTTCCATATCTTTGAATCACATCTAAAACCAATCCATTGAAATAAACGGTTAAATCTTTTGATAAATTATTTAAGAAAAATTATTTTTTTCAAATCTTGACTAAAATTTCCCGATATTTAATCGTTTGGAATATTTTTTGTTGTTCTTTAAAATTGTGGAATGAATGAGAAAATTTCAAACAAGAAACCAACAAATTTGACCTGATACTTTTATTCCAAGAATCTTTTACCTGAGTCTAATCTTGATAAAATGTTTAAATTCTATTGATTAATGAATTATAACAATAAGATACATCTAAGACAACAAATATAAATATATTTTACTTTTAACTTTTCAATCGCTTTATTCAATAAAATTTCAAATGAGAATCTCATCTTTTAATTCTAATTTTATTTCAAGCATGATTTGTTTGCAAACTATATTTAATTGATCATGCTTGTTTCATCTTATTAATTAATCATTTAAAATGGTATGAAATTTCCATATTTTCGGTTAAATTTGTATTAAAAGAATCGAAATTATTGAATTGATTTATAATTTGAACTCAACTTATATTTTAAAGGATTTGTTAATACATTGGCAACTATTTGTTCCACTCCTTCCCCGGAAGCATATCTTAATTGTTAGCCCAGAGCCCAATCAATTCGTGATTATTTTCAAATCAGATCCGTTTTAATTGACAGTTAGTTTAAGAAATAAATATTATATAAAATGATTTTAATAATCCATTTCATGATATTATAAAAAAAAAGTTTTTCATATTTAGAATACGATATTTAAATTCATTTTAATAGGAATACAATTATTTCTTAAATTTAAATACTTTTCAAATATTTTCACTTTTTATGAAAACATTTTAAAAGACATATTTTTCTAAAATAATTGTTTCCTCAATTGTGAGCACAGAATAGCTATTTAGACACGCATTTCACAAATAAGTCTACAATTTATTAATAGAAGTGGTTTTATTAAATTTAACTGATACACACAAACACATACATCATGGATCATGGTTATTTTCTGATCTTAATTCGATTGTTTTTCTCCGGTAATTCGAAAAATTATTTCTGTTTTAAACGTTTGAATGAAAATAAATTTTCAGATATTAATGGTTCTTAAAAGTAATGAGCCCATGAAATGATAAAACGACCCTGTTTGTCAATTCAGCTGTTGCTCTGTTCCCTTGTTCCTCGTGAACTTTAAAAGACTTGTCTAATAAATCTATTTGTCTGATGGCTATAGAGCACTAACTTTGGAAGCACACAATTCAAGTACATTTGCTTTTCTATTTTGGTTATGTTGATAGTGCACAGGCTGTGCCGCACAGCATTATTTTGATGCACTTCATTTCAAAGGCCAATAACCTATTGAATAATTGAATAATTTCTCACAAATTATTTTTTAAAATAAAGACTTCAATAAAACGGTAACCAAATGTCTATCACTAATGATTTGAACAAATCTCACAAAAGATATTAAAAGAATAAGAAATTATTGTTTTTGAGTTCACTTCACTTAATAGACAAACAGAAAGACTGTCACTTATGGGAGTGTCAAACGAGGGTTCAGAGGAAACAGAAAACATTTTTTTCAAAATATAAAAAAAAATCAATTCAAAAGAAATCGATTGCTTTAAATGTCTAAATTTGTATAGACTTTCAAATGAATCGGATCAAAGGAACTGCCTATTGACAACTGAATCAATTTTTTACAACTTATTTGATTTATTGAATGCATAATCGGATTATCCCTAAGAATTAAATTCCTGCGTTTCCTTAACTTTTATTAAATCGGAACAAAGATTTGTTTTTGATTCACTTTCAAACACTTAATATTGTTTTGATTTGTACTCCAATAGCGATCAAACAAGACCTGTTGGAATGCAAGAATGGGTGAGGTATACTTTTCCCCTCTAATCCCTTACATTTTTTTGTTGAGAAAATTGATAAAATGGTTGAATTTGATGAAAAGCAATAGAAGTATTACATACTGTATAATATAATGATACTGTTATTTTATGAAGGATATTGTGAATGAAGGATATTTGGTAGCATTCATACCATGGACCAACTATTTCGAATTACATGATAACAACAATTAGTTAACTCCAAACAGGTTTATATACTTTTGCCTTATTTTCAATAAAACTTAAGATCTCTAATGAGTTAAATAATTGAATAAAATGGGAATTTGAATCAAACATTAAAAGTTGTGATAACTTTTTTTAAAAAATCCAAAACTATTCTGCTGTTGTGGTAACTGAGTATGTAAGCAATGAAATATCCTTCATTCATTCTTTCACGATATCCCTCATAAAATATCAGTATAGGTTTCCTAACTAATGAAAAGTTAAGCAAAAGACTGCGCGTATTTTCGATGACCAAGATAAAAAAAGAATTGAATAATGAAAATATATTAATATTGTTGTTATATGTCTGGTCGTCATATTGAGAATGTTTTATATTCAAAAAAGAGTCAATTTTTTAATTGTATTTAATTAAAATAAACTAGCAAAAATATCCAATTCACGTTTTGTAATTGGAGTCGAGTCTACATTCTTTTGGAAGTCATAGTCTATTGGGCCGGCATTCGATGACTGACCTGAAGTGATGGCCCAATTTGATGACCGACCTCTTTAGCTTAGAATTGTTAGTTAAGATATGAAAGGCCTGCAGCCATACTATGTTTTATTAAGAGCTGACGCAGACATACCTGTTATGTACTGAATATACAGTTATTTTAATAAAATATTGCGAATGTTTTCTAACATATCTCGACCTACTCTTAATACTACTCTTAATAGACTCAAACATATACTCGAATTAAAAACTGTTTTATTTTGAAATTTATTTAACATTTACTGCAAAAAGATTTTTTTGACTCTATTTTTAGTAATCAATGTTTATAACCGATAACTGAAAGCTTTAGGACTAATAGCGATCCGACACTAACTTATTGCTATAGAAGTGCACTAAATATAAACGACAGTCCTTTCAATAGTAAAAATAAAATTTCATCATTATTAGGCTTTAATTATTAATTATTAAGTTTTCAGACAACAGGGGTTTCTAAAACAAAAGGGGTTTAAATGTTTTGACAGAACTAAATAACTAGATTTGGGAGTTTTGGGAGTTCCCCAAAACTATTGAAGTAGAAAATTAACAGAATATTAAAAATAAGATAATATTTGAAAGAGGATCGAATCAACTAATAATTATATCCGATAATTATTCGAAACTGTTTTTAGATCTTTAGTAAAGTTAATGATATAATGACTTTATGCGGTCCCCAAAACAGGTTTAATTTATTGCCACTAAAAATGGATTTACAGAATATGAGAAAATTTCAAATATTGCATATTTCCGGGTTGCCTATATAGCAGGGATGCCCTTCTAAATTGACTCTACTCTTATGCAAGTGAAGAGAATACCAATAAATAAATACTAAAAATCTTTTGATTTATTTTTATTGTTCGCAAAACCATACAAACAATGAGAAGATTCTTCAGTTATACTAATATTTTCTAATAATGAGTCGAATCTAATTATTCTTGTAATCAATAATCAATTTCGTAGACAATGAATTTCATGTATAATCTATTCATTGAAGCAAAACAAACTTGATATTTGGTTATACTAGGTCGACTAATAAAGAGTTAAAAATTTATTCCAAACAAAAAAAACAAATGATTGAAAACTCAAATTTGAACATTAATAGCATTTAAGATAAGCTCATTTAATAATTTTAATAAGGCATTTAGAAAAAAATTATAAATTTAAACAAAAGTTTGTCTATTAGTAATCTATTACAGAATCTTAGATCATCTGTTAATGCAAATAAAAATGGTGGTAGTTAAAGGTGATAGAGCAAACTTGTTTATTGCATGCATTAAAGTGTCGCACAATAAAAATGCTTTGAATAATCACAAATAATATAAAACTAAAAGTTCACTTAACATCAAATGAGATATACATACAAAACAAGAGACACTTTTTTGTAATTAATGTTTAAATTGTTTAAGAAATTAAACAAAAAATCCTTTTATTTGTAAATTAATTGAAATTTATTTAACTAAAAGAGAGACGAGAAAAACATTTGTTATTTATAAGCTATCATTTGTATAATTTGTATCATGGGTATTATTGTTATTCATGGGTATTAACGAGTGAGTTAAAATTATTTTGGGCTTTCCATCACTTAAACAACTTAATAGCATCGGAGACTCTACTGATTGAAAGGCACCGGGATTTCCCCATTTTTACCGCACAAAGTGTTTCAGTTTAAATTTATCTATTTTGGTACAGCTTTAGTACAGGTGGACTGCAGGTGGACTGCAGGTGGAGACAGACAAGTGGTCAAAGTGACCTTCATAAATTAGTTTATCCGGCCACAACCAAAAACAAATTGACAACATTTTAATCTAAATTAAATAATATTTAATGGAAAGAGGGTTGAAGTGAGGAACGGATTCATTTGAAACAAATCTAATATTAAATTCAAGCCATTTATGTAATTAATTAATACACCTTTAATTACACCTTAAAATCAAACTCATTTTATAATTTGATGAGACGTTCATTTGAGTCACTCAAGGATTTAGAAACCTGAATACCATGTAAAAAAATTTTAAAAGTATGACGGCTTTGGATTTACTATTTTGGTAATTGAAATGGAGCATGGATACATTTTCCGATTGGCTTCAAAGATTGGTTTTTTAGTAATTACTTAATTTCAATAGAATTTTAGTTTGAAATATAAGTATAGAAATATTGAGTCAAACAATAATAATAATAATAATAATAATAATAAATATTAATTAATTTAATAAAGTTTTTCCTTTTTAACCTTTGGCCACAAATTTGGTAAAAACCAAATTAAAACTAAACAAAGACAGGAATATAGTATATATACAGTGATAATTTCATTCGGTATATACATGTATTATGGACATAAATAATGAAAACTAAGTTTGTCTTCAAAAGTGCATAAAAACCAAAATTAATGGACGAATAAAAAGTCAATAAATTATCGAAATATGGTTCTGACAGTCATTCGAATATGATTATCATCCTCTTAACAGCGCTATAAATTGAACAGGATACTCTGAGTGTCTAATAGGAGATACAAGTTAATGGTCAATTTAAATTTGCAAGTTAAACAGTCGGCATCAAGTGATTCGCAAATAATCGACAATAGAAGTGAGAAAAGATGAGTCTTCTCATTATGTGCGACAAATTAGAGCTTCCTCCAAATTTGCTAATTCAACAACTATTTCATTTTTCAAGTTTTGTGGGGGTTCGCTGCACAGCATATGTATTAGATCAAGAAAAATAATTACCTTTTTCTTCGATGGTTTGACAATATCCGATGGAGTGAATTAAGTTTAAAATGAAGACAAATCCAAAAATAGTGAAAACGGAGGAAAACATCTTTAATTTGGATCACATTTAAGTCAACACTTTATTAAAAACTAAAAGAAAAAAGAGTTGAATACATTGTGAGCATAGTATCAACAGGTAGTCTAGTTCTATACCAGTCCTCACATCAGATCTCTGAACAGTGTATAAGCTGTGCTCTCAACACAACACAGTCCTCATGCAATGCATTTTGAGGCACAGAATCGAGCGAACACTGCCTCAACTGCGATGAATCACTTCCAGAAAGTGCCACCTGGAGTCACCACCAAAACAGGATTCCTAACTCACCTATCAACTAATTTTATTTATTTAAATGAGATACGTAGAAGAAGGAAAAAGAGGACAGTTTTTTAACATCCAAATCATTTGGCCTTCAATTAGATATTATTTATGAAAATTTGAGACACAGAAAGAGCACAGAAAAAGCCGAAACACTTGTTTCTTAGAGGTATGAAAAACTGGTCCAAAATTCTTCAAATAGAAAAAAGCAACGAATCTATGGATCGGATCATTTGATCGGTTGCCAGCACTCGGCACTCGCCTTGACCTACATTTTCAATACTTTATTTTAGTTATTACTTAATTTCAATAGAATTTTAGTTTAAAATATAAGTATAGAAATATTGAGATAATAATAATAATAATAAATATTAATTAATTTAATAAAGTTTTTCCTTTTAAACCTTTGGCCACAAATTTGGCAAAAACCAAATTAAAACTAAACAAAGACAGGAATACTATATGCAGTCGTTTCCAAGTTTAATGGAAATTCTTTTGTGACCAAAATTCTAAAAACATTTTACTTGCTCATTCGATTTTTATTTTTTTAATTATCAGATATTGACAGAATTTTTAAGCCAGAAGGAATTTTTCAAAATTATCAATATTAGAAAAGTTATCATGCTAGATAAAAAATGAAATGTTTCAAAAATGTAATATTTTTTATTAATGAATTTTGAATGATTTGAGATAATTTCATTCTGTAAAGTGGATCTAATAGAAGAAAAATATACATGTATACAAGAATATACAATGTACATGTGTATAATACATGTATATCGGAATGATTAAAATGTGAATGGTAATAAAGCTCTAGAATAGTAAAAATGTTGAAACACTCTTCATTGAAAAATATTTTTATCAAGTAAATTTACAATCAAATTAAAACATATACTTTTAATTTATCAGTGAGCAATGTTGATTTATAATATGAAACAATTTTTAGTAGTTTATGCTATTTCTATTAAAACATATGAAAAATTTTCATCTTTTTATATTACAAAACTTTTCTAATATAAGACTGGAAAGAATATTTTAAAAGATTTTTTCCCTGTTCATATTAATTTAATTATTTTAAAAAACATGAAAGTTTGATTAATATTTTTAATAACATTTCAAACTAGGATAAATCACCTGTTATATCTCCAATTTTTATTAGAATTTCTTAGGTAATTTAGGAGTAATTAAATTAAATCAATGGAAAATTATTATTAATTTAACTTATTTCAACAAGATATAACTTTTTAATTCTACAATGATTTTTAAAAAATTATAGAATATAAAATTAGTGCCTAAATGTTCTTTAAAATGAGTAACTAAAATTCTGCTAGGTTAAATAGAATGTATTAATCTTGTAACATTTTCTTATTTTTATTGCTAAAATAACCTTAATTTATGGATAAATTGGATGGAATTTTTTGAAAAAGACCTAGTTTATAATCGATTAAACTTTTTAAAAAATTTCTTTCAAAACTAAGCAGGCCAATTATTCTTCTCTATAAATTCATATGAATTTTGTCTCATCGATTATTAATTGAGCAGGAATAATTTTTTAAAAAATGGCACCATCAAATTGATTTAAAAAGCTATATTTGTTGAATCATAGTTGACTTTTTAATTATAATTGTCAAAATAAATTCTTTACTTAAATTTATATAGATGATTTACAATTTTAATAAATTCACATTGATAACAACTCGAAAAAGTTAAATTGTTTTTTTCACATGCTGTAAAAAGTTTCGAATCATGAAATTCTACCTAGGCAAATTTAATGATTAAGTCAAGTAATTTCTTTAATTTTTATATTTATAATAGTCTTGCATTCCCTCTTGAAAATAATCTTTTTAGAATTTTAATAGATCGAGTATTTACTTAGATATTCAAAATTCTAATGAACATGGTGAAAATCTTTTAAAATATAGTTTCCAAACTTATATTTATGAATTTGAAAAGTCTCATCTTGCTTAAAATTTGTACTATCTGGCTCTGACATACAAAAATCGAATGAACAAGAAGAAAGTTATTACAATTTTGGTCATCTCCATTAAGTCTGAAAACTATTGTAAATAATGAATATAAGGAATACTTGTTTGGATGAGTTTTATTTTTGTTGACATAAATATTTCTAAATTAATCTGAATTACAGTTAATTTAATCAAAAACTATTAAAAGTTCAATATTTCTTTACTAAATAATTAATTATCTGAGAATTTTCCACTGATTTGTCCGATAACTTTAGTTCTTATACTTCTTATATCTTTCCAAATGACTGACAATTATTTTTGATTGAATGAAATGGAGGAAAAATAAAAGACACGAGACCTAGTTGATTTTTGCTAGTTTTGTTAGATATCGATTCCTTAATTGTGTTCGCAATTAAACTAAAGAATTTATTCAAAGAACTGAATATTGATTTATTTATATATTTTCTAAGAAATGAAATTATTTGAGCTAACCTTCGAAAATAATTTTTCTATAATCGGTTACACCCTTTCATTCCCTTCCCTTCGAATCGTTAAAACCAGGGATAGCCAAGCTCGGCCGACTCATGGGAGGGTTTAGGGGGAGGTAAAATGGCGGATTTTCCTAAATTACGGGTCCTATCGCAGTGTTAACTCTAAATTCAATTAAAATTGAGTTGAATTTAATGCTAATTCAATTAAATTAACAAAATCTCTTGAAATAACAGACAAAATGGCGGATTTTTTTACTTTTTCTCCGCCATTGCTGATTTTTTCTTAGAGGGGGGGGTCAATTTTGGCCAATTTTTCCCAAATCACAGGGAGGGATTTTTTAGGATTTTTATAACTCAGAAGGGGGTTTTACCCCTAAACCCCTCCCCTTGACTATGTCTTTAACTTAAAACATTCAATTCTTTTCAGACACGAAATCATTGAATTGATTTGTATTTAGTTTTTCAAAAGTATTTTATATTCCATTCATTTGTTTTCAAAATCAATTAATTTAAGTTACATTTCATTTCATTTCATTCCATTTCATTGACCGATTCTAAATATTTTTCTTACTAATGGTATTTTATGAGGGATATCGTGAATGAAATGTATTTCACTTGTTTCATATTCATCAATTAACACAACAGCAGAATATTATTGAAATAAAACAAATTATAAGAAATATCAATTCATTAGAGATCTTAAGTTATTATTGAAAACAATACGAAACTAAAATAATAGTCATATCTTATATCTTATAACTTATAGATCTGTTAGGAGTGCTCTAACAAAATGTTGTTATCATTTGATTCAAAAAAGTCGGCGCTCAGTATAAATCCTATAAAATACTCTCCATTCACAATATCAGTGATAAAATAAGACTGAATACCACAATATATAAGTCAACAAAATAAGAAATGTTCGAATAAATAGCACAACCGTTTTGCCACACATTTTGCTCATTACAGTCAAACCAGAATCCAATCTCTTTTGAATGGAAGTGATTTCAATCTTCTGAACAACGATTCGAATTTCGAATTAATATTTTCGTATAAAAAGATATTATTTTGAAGAAGTAAATGCGGAAATGTTTACCTTGCCAATTTTACAAATCCTATTCTCTAACATCTGTACTATTTATACTGAGGTAGCGCTCGACGAACAGTATAATAGCAGTCAGAAGATCAATGATGCAAAGAGCACAGGTATGTCTTCAAATAATAATAACAACAATAAAGTGAAGCCACCAAGTACTCAAATACATCAGGGGGTAATCAGAGGGTATAATACTTAAAAATAGACTAACGTTTTATGAAAGACTTCTACAAAATAATGATATAATTGTGAAAATTGTGATCTTTTTATTTAAAGCAAATACAAGTCTATCTATAGTTTGGGTCAAAAAGAAAATATTGTGAAGATTGCAATGGATTTCAATACTTGAAAGAGAATGACAGGTGTTTGACTCAGTCTGAGCAAAGCATTAATTACATTTAGACCTCCTTTGTTGTCCCTTATGAAGAAGCGTGTGATGGTATACTATATGCTTTACTGTCATTAACTGATATATTATTATTATTATTATTATTATTATCTAAATATTCAGATCAATATCTTGAGTCTTGTTTTTGAGAAGCGAACCGCAAAACTAATTCATGCATTGAGTCGAGTGTTAAATACCGAATACAATCAAATCAATGATTTCATATAACGACTGCTACTTATGAAATGACTTAACATTACTTCTTATGATTTGTTTCTATTGTTTTATTCTAAACATCAGTTATTTTATTAAAGAATTTTATTCAATTGTTTTCATTAATGAGATTATAGTAGTTTTGGTTATTGTATTCAATCATCACAAAGTCTCTCATATTTTCAAATATCTTATAATCAAATAATATTAACACAATTATACAGAGTTGTGCAGTATATTCATTGGAGGGGGTAATATTAGATCTTCAATTAATATTGAGGAACATTTTAAATTGGTTTCCTTTGTTTTGCTGTAAAATAAATTTGGTTAAAATTTTACTGAATTCAGCGTAAATCAAGTTTTGTTGGAACCAATTTATAAAATGATGGGAAACCAGTAATATTGTGTAACTTTACCACAACTTTTCTAAATTTTCTTTAGGCCCTCGACATCAGTGAATATATCGTATTGAATAAATAGAGGCACGTAAATGACCTTAACTGTGATGTTATGTGATGTCCCACTTTTGAGCATTCAATCCCCACATTGAATGTGTTCGCTTAAAATTGTTGTTCTCCTCTATAATCAAGCGTTTCATTAATGAAAGCCATTTGTTGTTTGATTGCATTATATTAATACAAACTTAACTCAAACAAACTTTTCAGCTTTTATTTGTCTCACACTTGGTTTTAAATTGTGAATTCACCATCAATATTTTGAACTCTCAAAATAATATTAACTTAGTTAAACGAACCCATTATTTCTCGACACTCTTCGCAAAACATAATTGATTTAAATGATTAAAGCATTCGATTATTTTTGTCTCAAATATTTAATTTTTATCAAAATCTTGTTGTGTTTTGAATTTTCAAATATTTATCCATTGGGATGTGTGACTAGGTCATTTCACTCAGACATCTAATCAAGAATTGCTCACTATTGAGGCTAAGAGTGAGCAAATTATAGCCGTTCCTCTGATCATTAAAAATGTCAATTGATCAAAGTTTTCTAAATATCAAACACTAATCAAATGATAAAATACTCCTCTAAAACAATTATTATACTTTTAGACTATTAGACTATTAGACTGTTGCACAACTATTTTTTGAACAATTATTTTTTAAGGACAATTTGCGAAATTGCTCTATATAGATCTATCGATGGCGACCAACCCCCCGCCAAACTCTTTATTTTTAACGAGTCTCTTTTGTTTATTATTAACGTGTTCTTTATTAATATCGAAAACATTGAATTTGATTGTAAATTATTTTTAATTTTTAATTTGGAAATCCAACAGTGCAAATTACAAATTGTCCTTTAGAAATGATAATTTCTAGCTACCTTTGGCTTGTTTTATTAACAAAGTATTGAAAAACTGATAAAATGGAAACTTCAAAGAACTTTTTATTTATTTATTTTTATTCGTAGAGTTATTAATGAAAAATGATCATTTACGTTTACATTTACAATTCATACAATTATATATACAATTTTATTAAATAGTGATTTTTAAATGAGATTATTACTTCTAATGACCCTGTTCATTGCTAATGCTCAATTTATTATGATTTAAACTTCAAACTCCTTTAAGCCATTATCCGATTCATATCATCTCTTATTCATCCCTTGAGGTCCACAACCGGGAAGTCTTCTTATATTGAGAATTAGGTATCAAATCTTTTCTAATGAAATCATATAAAGGAAGAGGTCATCAATTAGATTAAGAGATGACCAGGCGGTAGACTTTACTTTGCTTACTCTATTCTAAGCCGACACAAAACTTCTATTGATATTAATAAGTCTTTGTAATTAAGGTGCAATTGTTTAGATCAATCATCCTTCTTATTTTAATAGTAAAGTAATGTCAATATTAGTAAAACTCATTCCAATATTATATAAAAATAGAGAGAAAGGTCATATAAGTCATATAGGATAGCGTGATTCCATATAATCTTCAAATTCATTAAGGATCTGTTTATTAAACATTTTCAGATAATAAGTGAGTAAATATCCAATGAAATGTCCCCCAACACCTCATAGAGTTGTTATACCTTGTTCATCCTTTCATCGATCGATTGGAAACGAGTTGAATGAAACCCATGAACTGATTGCCATAAACTTCTAACAAGTGATTAAACATTGTCTTAATATTTAACTTTCACTGAATTTCTTGATAATTATTCATATGCTTTGAGAATATAAAGTGAGTATAGCATTGATTATACCATTAATTGTTTGAATTAATTAATTTTTTTCAAACAAATAGTGATAGTGTATTCATGTGTCATATTTTTGAGTTTGAAATTCTCACAAATTGTTCCCAATTGAAAATAGGTCTTCGAGTCATTCCTTTCAATCTTCACATATAATCGAATTAAATGCCTTTACATGAGTTGACTAAAAAGAGTAGGAGTGGGAGTCTATCCATTCACTCAATTATTTCATTAAAAGCTTATTCAGTGAAAAGGGGTCTTCAGAATAATCAATTGCTGGTTGAGTCACAAAAATTAAAATATAATTTTTGTATAAAATTTACAAAATTTAAAATTGTCTTCACTTTGTATTAACGTTTCTGGTTTTAATTCAGGTCTTTTACACTCATTTTTATTCGTATTTAAATACAAAAATGAAATTTAGTTTTAAAAGATAAAAGAGCGACAAAAAGGGTTTCAAAACCAAAACTTGGGACACATCTGAAAGAAACCTAATTTCTGTGACCGATTCCGCAAATGGTCTGTCAATCAATTGCTAATAAATGGTTCAACATTTCAAGAATTCAAAGATTTTATAAATGTTTTCTTTTCATATCTTAAAAGTATAACTCAATTATCTCATGAATCACTGAAATGTTGAACAAATTAAAAGAATTTTTCAATTATTTTCAAATAAACAAGGTAATTCAATAAAAATGGAATTCGTCAATAAATTCTACATTCACTGGAATCTAATTCATTTTGATTTAAATTTTAGGACTATTTTATTTTAAGACTAATGCATAAATTAAACGTAATACTCATCACTTGATACTTTATCAAGATTATAATGATAATTTCTCAATAGTGATCATGGTAGCTTATTTAATCATGGAATCAGTAATATATAGTGTAAATGATTTCATACGAATTTCTTTCAATTTATTGTTAAAAGTTTGCAATTTTCTTGAAACTACAAAATCAAATTTATAATGATCATTGATTTCAATTAACCGTCAATTGATATAGTTGCCAAATTTTATCAATATAAAAAACCAAAGACAACTAGATGAAATCCATTGACTATGATAATAATCAGTTTTTTGTTATCCTATTTGTAATATGTTATGAAATCTGTATTTTGATTGAAGTTTTTGATAGTAATCTAAAAAGAGGATGATTTGATAGATGATTTAAGAGATGGTCAAATATAATGATTAATTATATAGTCGTAAATATATCGAGTAATGCTCTTAAGAGTCTTAACTAAACTTAAATTTTTAATTTCATTTGACATATATTTGAGAAATAAATTCATTCTATTTGTGTTTTTCGTACAAAATATCGTTTAAATCATTGAAATGAAGTGATTCTGAAATTTAAAGATTGTTTGACTTAACCCAAAATAGTGTTGAATTATCTTCTATTTCGCGTCTATTCTATTTCAAGAGTATCACCACTTCTTCTTCTTCTTCTTCCTCTAATCTCTTTTAATCTGAAGCATAAAATTTTTCGTTTGAATCTTGAATAATGAGATTTTGATTGTAATAAGTGTTTAATAATTTATATTTGTTTTAACAGAAAATAAGTTTTATCTCTGAATCGTTTCACAGAAGCAATCGATGAAAATATGTTAAAAATAAATGTTTAGATGTTTTGAATTCTGTTCTCAATTTGAACCATTTCAAGCTCTAAAGCATTAAACTTATTTAAGTCAATAAATTTAAAAATTAGTTCATTTCTTTGCATTTAATTATTTTTTGAGAAAAATATCCAAATATTTTATTCCAATAAATTGTTTTCGAAAAATAAATCAAAACGAAAGTAAAATAATTTATTTATCGCTAAAACTATTTAACAAAGAAAATGACAAACAATCGAAATGAGTAATGGATTACCATATTTTGACAAATGATCATAATCATTTAATCAGCCAATGTATTGAATACCAAATAGAGATTTTCTGAATGACCTATTCTCAATTTAATTAAATATTCCCATTTGTTTCATACAATAACTTTATTAGAAATAATATTATGGTTAAGTTTTAAGGAATTTGTGTCAAATAAATGATGAGAAAATTCGGAAAATATTTTTCAAAAATGAATTAATTGTTAAAAATGAAAAATTAACAAAAATTTATGTATTTTATAATAACATGAAAATATGTTTACTATAATCGAGAGCTTAACTGAATTAAACTTAAACTCAAACTTTTCATTCTTTAAATTCAAGTTTTCGTACGAAAATTGTTTGAAGTATTTCCTGAATATAGAAATTAATTAAAATTTTCTCTTTTCTAATAAGTTTTGTTCTAATAATAACTTTTATAATATAATTATTTAAACAAAAATTATTAATTATTTTAATTCAATGAAGAGATTTATTATAACTCATACAATGAAAGTGTTTTTCATAATGTTTTATATTAATTAATTGTTTAATTAAATAAACGCAAAAGATTTAATCATTTAATTCAAGTTATGATAATTATTAACAAGTTAAACTCATAGTTTGGTCCAGGTTAGAAAAAAATATTTAAAAACTTGTTTATTATAAATATATTTTTGTTAATGTGAGTCTAGAATTAGTTGATTACATTTAATATATTTATATGTTTCAAGTATACCAAACTCCAATAATCGAAATAAATGTTTCACCTCATTTATATTAAACTAAAATTCTTAATAAATACCGTCTTTTAACTGAAGAAAGTTTTTCAACTGAAGCAAATAATTAATAAATGTCAAACACGCTTACAATATATCAATTTATTAGAAAATTATCTTGATTTTGATTAAAATTGAGGAATTAATTAAGGCACTTCTGAATGAAAAGTGATGCATATAAAAATGGATATATTTTTTGAGTTCTTTCCTCAATTTATTGTTAAAATAGGAATCGATTTGAATAAACATATTGTTTGAGGAATAAAAATAATTAGTTTAACGAAAACCTATTTTTATTTATTTGAAATTTTCTCTTCTCATCAGTTTTAACGAATGACTCTACAAAATATATTCGACTTAATTAATAAGTGACCCAATTGTCGATTGTCCACAAATTGACGACTTATTGTCGACTTATTATGGAATTACTTTAATTCGGTTTTCGGTAGAATACTATTTTTATGAACCAAAACTGCCATCTCTTGACAATAATTATACTGTGAATACTATGAGGGGTAATTGAACTAAAAGATCAAGTTTTACTTCAATTCTAATTTCCATTATCTCAAACACAATCGATTGTGAAAGATATTCAGCGAATGAACTTCGGTTTCTCCAAACAATTATTTCATTAAATTACATGTTTTCACATATAATTAGTAAACTTAACGTCTTATCACTGTTTCTATATTTTAACTAAATTTTTATTTTACTTATACTTCACTATATCTACAATTCTGTCACTTTTGAGCTTTAATTAAACGAGGATTTAATCTTAAAATAGTTTATTTATTTGTTTGTTTTAGTTGTTTAAACACTTTATATATTTTGATTATAAGTTGATTTATTATATGATATAAGTGAAACGATTTTTAAAATCATTAAAAGAGTAGTAAATCCCAAAATAATGTCAGATAACACTCTTTCTCCTCTTAATATTACCAATAATTTAGAACAAATAATTGCTTTATTTTGTATCTCTTCTTATGTCTAATGTTTTTGGGAAAGTTTCTCATATCTCTTTATTGGTCAGCCCTACTGTTATTTAATTGAAATCACTTTAATTGTGTGAATGGAGTCAATAGAGAGACAGTACAATTTAATTGATACTTTTCATGATTTTGTCCAATCAGGCAAACTTTCTCCAAGAAATCAGACAAAATAATAGATTAAATTGTGATAAAACTATTCTGTGTTAAAGCAAATTGTTTAATACATCGATTGAATAAGAAGTTATCCAAGTTATCAGAGTTATCAGTTATCAGTTATCAGTTATCCAGGTCATTTCACATTTCAACACAACTGTGAATGAGATTTTATGACTCTTTTCTGACTTTAATCGACTTTTGAGAGGAAATTCACATCAAATGTTTGTTTTGCCCGAAAGATGAATGAGTTTGAGTGACCCACTCCTGACTCATTCCTAACACTTTATTGAGTGAATATCGACTAATAATCGAAAAACGGATCAAAACTTTCAGATTAAAACTGTGAGAGAAATAAACTCATTACTAATTATCATCAAATCATTAGTTTGACAGTTCTTTAAATCAATTCAATTAAATGGAATTCATTAAAATTATCTCTTCTTTTGGCAAACCTAAAGCCGACTCAATTTATAGCAACCAATTGGTGCGGAAAAGTATTTGCCAGTAAATACACATTTTGTCAAAACTTTATAACGACTTTCAGCAGTAACTTTGTGCTGATGGTGATCACCAAATAAGGGCCAAAATAAACCATCTTGTAAATGTCCTACAATATTGCTTGATCAAACTTCCATTCATTTATTGAATTTAGTGCAACTATCCCTAATTTTTTCATGTATTTTATAGTATAGAGGGATAAGCATGGGTCAAAAGTCTAGATATGACCTGTAGATGAAATCAATTTCTTCCGATTCATCGAAAACTTGGAAAAAAATCATTACATAATTTTAATGAATTCAAAAACTTTATTAAAAAAACAATTAAAATTGTATCAAATCAGATAAATCTTACTCTGAATAAACTTTTAGACATAAATAAAAAGTTAAACAGATTATACATTAATATTGAGAATATTAATAAATCGAGATTAGAAACGAACTAATGTTCATTTTGGTAATTTGGAAATTCATATTCTACTTATTGAATGGCTAACCATTGCCACTGCCAGAGCAATTGCCAGAGCCATTGCCAGATCCATTGTCAATTGTCTTTTAACATAAAAAAATATTAATTTAAATTTTTATCAAAATATTTATAAAACGATTCGAATGAAGTGTAAACTTAAAGTGATTAAATTGGTTCGTCATCACAGACTACACAATTAAAAAATTCTCAATCATTATATGATTATATCATGGTTATTTGGCAAATCGTTTTGCTATCTCTTGATTCAAGATTATTCTGTTCTTTGATGTATTGATTACTGGAAACGGACTCTTATTTTTTGAAAGCTTTAATCTAATCGCGAGATCTGATCACTATTTGGATCAGTTATCAAAGAGTGAGCACAACTTTGATTAAAATTGTCGCTCAAATAAATTCATAACTCATTGATCTTCGGATTGAAAACAAAAATAAATGAGCCATCAACTAATCAACCAAGAATTTAGTCCGAGGAAATATCTGCCATAGGGTTTGTCAAATACAGGCTTTCAGATCAAATATTCAGAATTTTTGGTATTTTTGGTATTTTTGGTATTCAAACCAAATTTAATAGAAAATAAAAATTCTATATATATTTCGGGCAAATGTTAATTCTCTTTTTGTTTTATAATTATCTTTAAATTTGATTTTGAGGCGAAGGACACAAATTCCTTATGAATTCCATATAAACTAATTTTAAAGAATAGAATTTGTTATTAGAAAATAATTGTCAACAAAAGAACCAGGTCTATATTTGTTATTTTAGATGATTAGTTATTTCATTCAGTTTTATTGGTTTACTTAATTTTCTTAATCTAATATTAATCTCAATTTTAAGACAAAAAGATTTAAAAATCAATACTTTGATTGAATTTTGAATGATTTGGTCAAATAATCACAAAAAATGCACTCAAGTGTTGAAACCTCTACTAAATAACGACAAAAATGCTTTTTTACAATTAGCCGTCTGTTTCCACTTGTTTCCTGATTTACTGGATATCAAATGAATGCCTAATTTTTAAAAGAAAATCTCAGACAATAATTAAATATAGTATTTATAGTGATTATTCAAAACTATAATTCATCGAAGTTCAAGTGTTTCGGCAATTTTAATATTTGGCATAAATTGATTTATTTGTTTACAAAATTAATACTTGGATAAAAGCCATTTTCTCATTTGTTTCAGTATGAATATCCATAATTTTAACTGTTCTTAAGATTTTTGTACATAATTAAGGGGAAAAACGACAGTAAAGAGTTTTTTATCCATTTTTTCTACAATCAATTATAGTGTAAACTAATTGTCGTAAAAATTGTCTAATTTTGTTATATTGTATTATATTTTGTGAATTCGGTGTTCAGTCATGCGATCATCAAAATAAGTCTAACGAATAGCCTGTTGTTTAAGAAAGAGCTTAGACTTCATTTAGTTTGCATTAAAACTCTAATGATTTGAGTCATTCTTTTCGGTGACATTTGTTTATAAAAATGTTATATAATATAAGAGACAATATTTTTCTTTTTTAATTATTGTTATTGTTTTAAAGTTTATAAATTTTTTTGAATTAAATTAGAAAAATAGTTAACTTTTTAATTCAAGTGTTGTGTTGTGCTGTGTGGTCGGTATAAAAAATATCAAGATTATAATTCTTCAAAGTAATAATTGCTTTGAATTTATTTTAACTCTGTTTAAATACGCTGTAAATTATTGAAACAAATTTGATTTTTATTAATAGTTTTGGTTTTTATCGACTGACAGTGTTTTGATTACATCTCAAAAAACAGGTTAACTTTTTTATGCGAATTTCATTTCAATAGTTATTTATTAAATAAGATTTTAATTTACGATATTATCTGATATTATCTGAATTAACTGAAAGTTTTTATTTTACTAAAAAAGACAAATATTTTTTTGTAATCATTTTGATTTACTTTGAAAGATAAGTTCGTTTGTTACAGAGATGGTCAGAGGGAGAACCTATCAAAAGGAATTTTATTTTGATTCATATAAGTTAGTGAATCTAAAAAGAGATCAAACATAATAACTTTCAATAATAATTTGTATAAATAATTCATAAGAAATTGTCTGAATTGTAGTCTTAAAATTTGAGTGAACTACAGTTTAAAGATGCCTTTATTTTTTCTGGTTCTTCAATTACATATCCTCCAAGTTTTTTAGCTAATGATTAACCGATATAAGAGTGATCATTGGTGCCCATCCCTGCCCCTCATTGTTTGTCCTGAAGCCTCAATTTAGCGAAAATTGTGTCAAATCATTAAATTCTATTTGAATTTAAATCTAAGAACTTATTGTTTAAATCAATTTATTTATTCATTTATTCAATAATTTTCAATCGATTTAAAAATCATAAGAAAAAATATACAAAATATTCAAATCAAACGAATTATCGTTATTTCAATCGAAAGTTAATATTTTCTAATTATTTGATACAATTTAATATTTGATGAATTGAATGGTGATTTTTTGAAAACTTTGAACGAAATATTGGTAATTGTGTCAATTGTGTCAAATTTAGTTATAATTTTTGTTAAGATAATTATAATTAGAAACAAAATACGATTAAAGTAATCAATTATAAAATAGTCTGCGTTTGTGTTCACTCTATTTATTAGATAAACAAATTTGATTTAATGCTCTCATTATTGGCCAAAACTTAAACAAATAATAATAAGATTTAAATTAAAGTGATTTTCGTTGGCTTTGATTGAAATCTTTCTTTTCTCTCGATTTGATTATATTTGAAAAGAAAGGTTCGCTTAAGACTCAAATTATCAATCAATTCAATCAATGCTTTGAATCTTACAAAAGAAAAAATTATTCCCGATTTTAATTAGTTATAAATCGATAAGACTTATATCCATTTAAGAAAAGTTCTGATCATAGGTTGGGTTCAATAAACGTTGTGCTCCTCTCAACAAATCATTTTCTACTAAAAGAAAAGACCATTTTATTTGACTTTTCTCCAACTTTTCTAAGCCTATGAAAAATGTTTTCATAAAAAATAGTCTGAATTTGCATTTATTGCATAATTCGAGTGATTATATGCCAAAAGTTGTTATGCAAATCAAAAGGGGGACAATAGGGGGACAATAATTAGACAAAAGAATAATTAGGAAATTATTAGTTAAAAAAAACAATTGTTTCATTTGAGAGATCTTTTTCTCCAATAAATGAATGCTTTGTTGCGAAAGAGACAACAAATGGACAGACATTTGGAGAATAATTCTAATGATTTTGTTGTCCAAAAGTTAAGCCATAGATTGCTTAGAAACCCATTTTGTCGAATATAACAGTTTAATAGACATAATAGACATACAGTATATAAGCATTACATAATCTATTACATAATCTATTATAGAGGGGAGGGGTTGGGCTATGAGAGTAACGTTGCTTTTGTAGAGTTGTGGCCACTGTGTGAACAGTGTTGACCCCCTATTGCCCCCCTTTGCCCCTAATCTAAGCCACCCTTTGCTGCAGTGTTTGTCGATTCGAGTAAAATGTTTTCGTTAACTAAACTGAAAGCTATTTATTGTTTAATATTTATTTATTTAATTAAAATCTTTTAATTTATTTGAAACCAAATCCAAAGCTAACTCTTCAATGATATTAGACTTTAAGAATTGTCTCCAAAATGCAAATGAGTTTAATGTCATTAAATAGTCATTAATTAAAAGCCATTAATTGCTTGAAATCTCAAGTCTTCTAATAAATAGATTTCGAAGAATTTCAACAAAACTGATCCACAAAACCAAATAATCTACAAAAGCCATGGAATCGACGAATGGGACCACTAACGGCACCATTAATGGGACGACAGAGATAGGTGTGAGTCCTCACATTAAGACGAGATCTATTTCTGATCACACACTCAAAGGCGTAACTCTTTTGGATGACTCCATCGGACATAAGATGAATGGCAACTGTGAGGCACTCCATCTGATTAATGGCCACAGAATGCCGTCTTATGTGGGCATCAGTTGTGCTATTTCTGGATATTCCGATTATAACCGATACTGTTCTTCATTGAGGAATAGTTGCACTCGACGTGACATTAGTGTCGCTCTCAAAGACTCGACACAACAACCGGTGAATCATTTGAATGACTCATTGAATCGTAAAAACAGTTTAATCAGTGAAGCGTTGATAACGAGTCGACACAATGTCAACGATGACATCGAAATCAATGGAACCGAACCTTCAATTGATTTGAAAACAAATGACATTAACTCTGATTTGAAGAATGATTTGAATAACAAAAACAATTCACTGTTAGAGCAGAGGATCGCAAGTCTTTACGGACAGAGATTTGCAAACGATTGGAGGGAATCCCGAACCAAAACCAGACATAATGTGAATAACTCTTGCATTTTGAATAAAACCAGAAGTCCTTCCTGTCCTCCAACACAAAAACAAAACCCAATCCAAAGTCGAAATCCAAAGGGAGTTCCCTCTCATCCGACAAATGATAACCAAATCGATACTCAAAGTAATTATCAAAAACAATATCTAATATTGAATTCAATTGTTTTAATGTTATCTGAATTACAATAAAATAATAGGAAAAAGAGAACAGATATTCGATCGACAATCGATTACAAACGAAAAACTCGAATCAATTGTAACACAAATTAGTGAAAAAACGGCAGAAAATTCTCAAATGACAGCTAAAGTCGAAGAAAACCAAATGTCTTTACAAAGCATATCAATTAATGATAGCTGTCCTCAACCCTGTGCTCAAAGCAGACCTTCAGATGCAAAGGACGGCAATTGGTTTATAAATGAATTGAACAGAACTACGGATCAAATCAAAGAGAAAATAGATCTGACAGAAGAGATGCTCACAAATCAGGACAGTCTTATGGGAGAAGAAATTTCCGGTAAACTAAGATCAGCCATAGGAAAGGCTAATCTACTTATCAATAAAAAGTTTAAACAATTCAGAGAATTGTGTCTCAAAAATATTGTGAGTTTTTAATCAAATTATAATTAATTTATTAATTAATTACTTATTTATCACTAATTTATACAAAATTAGAGTCAAAGCGATTCCGAACCTTTCGTTACAACAAATGATGATTTGGAGGGCTTTTGGGATATGGTTTCCATTCAAGTCATTGATATAAACGAGACATTCGAACAAATTAATAAACTATCGACCAGTGGTTGGAAAACAGATTTACCCAAAAAGACGGTAATCCAACACTTTTTATAAAAAAAGGAATTCATAACTCATTATTGTCTCACTTTAAGGCATTGACTCCTCGTAAGGCCTCTTCCAGAAAGTCTACTCCAAAGGGTTCGCCCGACAAGTCTTGCGATGAGTCAAACTCTGAACGCGATTCCGAGCGACGCAACCGATTGAGAGAAGCCAAGAGAAGGGCGCGACTGAAGGCCTCCCAAAATGAGGACGAAATCACGATTTTTATTCCCTCTAATAATAAAGATTGAAATCAAAGCCTATTTTTATTATAATATAATTAAGTATTAAATTCTATTTATTTATTGATTTATCGGAAATTTAGGTATTTTTTCGGACATTCTTTTGCCGAACGTATTATCAAAAGTATAATAAAAATCTTCAAAAACTCTTCAATTGATTTTCAATTTTTATTTCTTTTGTCAAAACTTTGGGAAAAAAATTACAGAAATTTTTGTTTTAATTAAATTTCTATTGAATTGAACTCGCATTTGAAGCAATTCTTGGCCAGAGATCAGCGCATTCTTTAGCCACAGGTCCAGTGATAGCCGATCCCTTCATTTCTCCCTTATTGTTGACAATAACTCCGGCATTATCTTCGAAGTAAATGAAGACTCCGTCCTTCCTTCGAAATGGTTTCCTCTGTCTGATGACAACTGCGGGCATTACTTTTTTTCTGAGTTCAGGCTTTCCCTTCTTGACTGTGGCCACAATCATATCACCACATCCGGCGGCCGGCAGTCGATTAAGTCGACCCTTAATGCCATTAACAGCGATTACGTACAGATTTTTTGCGCCCGTATTGTCCGCGCAATTGATAACCGCACCGACCGGAAGGGCCAACGATATGCGAAACTTCGCTCCAGCAGTTCCTCCGCGTCCTTAAGAGTAATAAATATGATTAAGTTATCATCACTTAAAAGTTGGTTAATAATTAAATTAAATAAATAAATACAAAATTATTAGTGTTTTGGTTAATAGTTTTAAATCCTTTTAATTATATAATTAAAAGTAAATAACTTAAAGACATATCAATTACTTTACTCTTAACCCATTTAATAATAAAAATCAAATGAATTTAAGAGTAATTAATTGAAAAATTAGTAAAATTAGATGAAATTGTGGTCACATTTACCTCTTTTAGACATTTTCAAAGCAGAAAAGGAAATGAGGTCTCAAGAAATGTGGCTTTACTTTACTTTAAATGTGTCGCACAGATGGCAGGCTTTCCACTGTTTAGATAAAATACTGTATACACAAGAAAAGACAATTTCAGTTTTTATCGTTTCACAAAATCGCCTATCAAATATCAAATAGATCTATAGCTCATTTTCAATTTTTATTCAATTCTTAATAATTATAGGATTAATAGATTACAGAACAATAATTGATTTTATTTTATTAATGAATTTCTTTCAAATTAAACCAGAAATACATTAATAAAGAAATGATTTAAAAAACGATTGGCTTTAATCACTTTAATCACTAATAATAAGAGAAGAAAAATCAATAGACTGGCGATGTTTCGCTCCGTATTTCTCTTATACTCAATATTTTAGACTTTATTTAGAATTAAAATAATTAATAAGTAATTGTAATCATTTTTTTAGTCAAGACTTATATCAAAACTTGAAAATCGCCACTTATTTGTTTCAATACAAGGAATCAACATTTGTTCTATTTTGTTGAAAATTGATTCAGATTATTATCTCTTAATATAGAGCCGAATATTTTTAATCTAAAGCTCATATGAATTGAGTAAATTTTGTCAATTCTTGAGCTCAATCACTGACTGTAGTTGTGGTAACCCAAGAGAATTACTAAGCATACTACTTATTATAGTAAGCATTTAAATAATTATTTTTAATATTTATAATAATAATAGTAATAATGAGGACAATAAGATCATTTGAAACTAATTAAACGTAACCTTAAAAGACAAGATTTCGTGATCAATGATCATGATCAATTAGCTATACTTTAATTTGTTCCAATATTTGATTGAATGGACTTTAACTACATAAGTTTAATATACAATTATGACATAATAAGCAATTAAGAAACGGTCCCTTCATTGGAATTCAAGCGATTCGTGCAGTGATTGTGAATCGGGTGAGGCTTTCAATGCATTACATTATGAAGTGTTTCAAGAGTTGAGTCAATCTATGTTTACATTCGCTTTCATTGATTTGAATCCAATTTCGATTACTTTATCAATAGTTTTAATACATTTTGTGACCACTATTTCCATCGAATCACTACAGACTGACCACAAACATGAGTACAAAAAAGTGCAGCCGATGTGACAAAACTGTTTATCCGATCGAAGAACTCAAGTGTTTAGATAAGGTTTGCATTCATTCACTCTTTTAATAGAAATGTTTTCTTTAATTTATTTACAATTATTGACAATAAATAACTTTTCAATCAACTAAATGTTAGCCATAATTTGATCCACAATTTTATCCACAATTTATTTAATATTAATTTATTTTAAAATTATTTCCAATAAATTTATAATAAAAATAATTAAGACTTGAATTGATGTCTCCCTCCCTTTCCTCCGTCCCTCTCCGGGAGACAATACATTCAAAATGACTAAAAAGGGGTTAAATTTAATTGAATTAAACATTTTATAATCATTTAATCTTTTGATTTGATGTACTGTCGAAAGATTTGATGGATTTTTGAGTTTGGTTTTGATATGTTGTTAGGTTTGGCACAAACTATGCTTCAAATGTCAAGAATGCGGAATGATTTTAAGTATGAAGAACTACAAGGGGTTTAATAAATTACCATATTGCAATGCGTAAGACATATCAATATATCACTTTATTTGATCCACAACTATATCAACTTCTCTTCAGTCACTGTCCTCAGGCCAGGGCTACAGCAGTTGCGGACACACCAGAGGCTCGAAGACTGGCGGAGAACACGAAATTGCAGTCTCAGGTCAGATATCACGAAGACTTTGAGCGACAAAAGGGAAAACTGACTCAAGTGGCTGACGATCCCGAAACTCTTCGCATCAGAAACATCTCAAAGAGGATATCGAATGTCGCATATCATGGAGAATATGAAAAGAAGAAACAAATGGAACAAAAGAGAACTCTTGTACCAGAAGACCAAATCGGTAATGGATTTGAGCGACAAAAAGGCCAACAAATGCCAATCCATTCGAACACTTCTTCTGTTATAATTGGTATCGATTTTTGTTTAATTGGAAATAATTTTTGAAAATAATGTCTCTTTTCAGACGAGAATAAGAACTCTCGACAACACATTCAACAAAACGATTCAATCAATCATAACATCCGAAACAGTGGTGTCAGTAATCAATTCCATCACAACTTAGGATCAATACCATCACAACAGCCTTTTCACAGCACAACAGCTAACAGTAATATAAATAAAGACCTCAACCCCTACTCAACTAAACTTCAGTCGACAGTAATTTATACTTCAGATGAAGGACCAGGTCTTCACTCATCCACAAAATTATATATATATAAATAGTAATGGAATTCATTTTCAATATTTAGTGAACGAAAACTCTCGAAAAGTCGGTTCGATTGTGGATTACGATCCCATTAATGATAATTATGGATCCATTGCCACCGGATATCGAATCGATGCAACCACCGGTGCTTACTATTCAGGTCTGTTCTCAAATTGATTTATAGTCTGATTGAGTCTTTGTTGGCACTCAACTCAACTCAACTCAACTCAACTCTAAATTGTTTTTCTATAATTAATTTAAAGCTTTGAACTCAAACTATGTTTAGCTCGAACTCAGTTCACCGAAAACTCTTATTTTTCAATACTTAATAATTTATTTGACAAACTATAAAGTGTGGCTCAAACTGACATCATTTTGATTTCAAATATCAATTAACCAGAAATCAATTTTTTCATCAAATTATCAGTGAATTGCATTTATCTCCCTTTCCTTCATATTGCTTGGAGTCGAGTCTTAGACAATAAGGTTTTTGGAGAGAAAACAATTAATTAATTGAGTCATGAATTTTCTGCTTATTATTTGAAGTCAAATCGGAATTCAATTTTCAACAAATAATAAGAAAAGTTTTATTCGATTAAAAATAATATAAACTCTAATAATATCTATTAATCTTAAATTCAGTCATTTATTTGAAATCATTTAAGACAAGAGATTAAGTTAACACTTGTTCTCTCATTACTTTATCACTCAATTCAATTGAATATCGATTAATGAAAGATTAATAACGTTATGAATTAATGTACTAATAGGTGGACCTCAGAGTCAAGTAATGGCATCCGGTGTTGCAATGCGTCGTCCCATAAGCCGTTCATTCCGTGCGATATATGATTATACCGCTCAAGACATCGATGAGGTTAGCTTTTTGGACGGCGACCTTATAATCAACTGTCAGGCCATTGACGAGGGATGGATGACCGGAACTGTTCAACGCACGGGTCAGACAGGAATGTTGCCATCAAATTATGTCGAATCTTATGATTAATTGTCTTTAAGTTTATTTTAATTTATTTTTTCTTTCATTTATTTGTTGTTTTCTTTCACTTATTTTCCACTTTTTGTAGATTTTATATCAAAATATTTAAGATTCAAATTAACCCTAATTTTTAGGTTTCCTTTAGTTTTGTTTTTCAGTGTTTTTACAAAAAAGTGATTCATTTATATATTCCGTCGAAAATCGCTCTTATATTAGAAAATAGCTTTTAATAGCTTTAAACTACATTTTTATACCAGAATTATAATTAAACGAACCGTTTGTTCGGCATTTTATCAATCAATTGATTGGCATTTATTTGGATTTAAAGTATAATTAAACTGAAAATTATTCGACAAAAAAAACCCTAAACTAAGCGTTAGTTTATTAATGGATTTTATGAAAAGATATATTTCAAAGTATATATATATTCTCGATATGAGGCGATCTGTAGTCATAGGAAGAGCTGTTGGGTTTGATGTGATTCGTATTTAATGTAATGATATTTAGTTAACGATATTTTAATTAAAAGCTAAAAACGTGAGCACTTATTAAGAAGTTTTACTCATTTACTCATTAAAACTCACAACTAATGGAAGATTTTATTTAGAAATTTGTGAATAGAATTTCAATGAATTCTCTCTTAAAAGACTAAAAATTGTATTAATTATTAGTTTATATGACTGTCTCTACTCTTATCTAAAGTTTTGTAAAAACATTTCTATATTAATGACTATATTTGATGCGAAGACTCTTCTGTTTGTATGAATTGCTAATATCGAGAATATATTTTTGAGTATTTGTACTGAAATTTATATAAATTTTCAAACGAAGCCATTATTTGACGAATAGTTTTTGCAGTCTTTTAATAATGTAATGTATTTCTGTTACAAATACTAATCATATTTTACTATCACTTTTAATCTATTAGTTTAATGCCTTATATTTGATATATTTATACTTAAAATGAATCAAAAATTAAATATTATTGAAATTAATGCTCATTTTTTAGACCAAATCGTCAGAAGAAATATTTTTAAAGAGAATTGTTTGAAAAGACGTATAGTTTTCTCAAAATTCAAATTAATATCACATAAAGTGTTGTAATTCAATAGAAGAACAGACAATAGATAACTTTCTTTTGTAAATCTAACGAATCCTCAAATGTTTCCTAAATTTAAGTATTATTTGTAATAATCTTCGGAAACAAAATATTAAAGAAAATTCTATATTTCATAGGATTTGAGCCTCACTTGAGTTCGTCCCTCAATTTGTTCACATTATTGAAAATATTGAGTTTATGTCTCAAAACAATCATTGATTTCAAAGATTTTTTTAATGAATTAATTATTATTTCTATAATTAAGAGAAGAGAAGAGACTTTCAATTAATAGAAAACAAAACAAAATATAATAACTTAAGTGAAAATTGTGACAATTATTGGAGTGAACTGAAAGTGAGGCTAATTTTTGCCAACAGATCCGATATGATTATAAAATTGTGAATAAATGGTCAATAAATTAATTGTTTTGATTAATTGCTTTTTATTTGAGAATGAGTTCCAAATGTCTATTAATATTATTAATTATATTATATTCAAGCGATGACTTTATAGTTAATAATATGAGGCTTTCAAACAAATATTTGAATATAAGATATTTGTTGTTTCATATTATGTTTATTCTGTATATCGTGAGACCAATTGTTGTCTAATCAATAAACCAAAACTAATTCTTATAAATGGATAACTTTTTTTTATTGAAGTCATAAAATCATTTCTATATTTAGAAATTATATCGAAAATCAATTATTAATCAAATAATTGGAATATTTTCTCAAAATTCTTCACATATTTATGGGAAAAAGACGAATAGAAATGAACAAAGAAATAACGAGTACTGAATGTCCGACTTTTGATGATTTATATGAAAAATTGACGAACAGTCAGATATATAGATATCAAATATTTAGACATTCCTTCAAAAATGTCGAATCAAATGATTATTGAAGTAAATGTGAATCAAAAATTAGCTCAAATAAAGTTATTTGTTGTGATTTTGTGATGAATTCGTATTATTCACCCAAAAGAATATCATTCTTTTGATAGCATCTAAAGTGAGACAAAAAACGGTTTATAAGATTCACAAAAATTTTCTTATCATATATTTAATGACAAA
>JAQIXD010000315.1:0-30617 GCA_034699985.1 Minunthozetes semirufus
TAAAAATTCAAAAAAGAAGATCTCCCCGGCGGGGAATCGAACCCCCGGTCTCCCGCGTGACAGGCGGGGATACTAACCACTATACTACCGAGGATCTCATATTAAAGAATGAGCTCACATTCATATTAAAGGTTAATCATATAATAAAAGTGTTATTTTGTGTTATAAAAGAAATTTAATTAATTAACAAATAAAATATAACTCAAATACATTCTGTGCTAAAAATATTTTAATCAAATCCTATAGAAATTGTAATAATATTTAATAAAATAATTTTCAATTCAATATCAATCAAATTCAAACTTTTTTGACTGTTTTACGCAATATTTCCACTCTGGTGTCTATCTTTGGTAATATGGGTACAATAATACCTGTCCTATGCTTTAAATATTCAAATTATTAATTGAATTGATTTCGAAACTAAAAGTTTGAATCACATGAAAGCAGACCATTGATTGACGTAACGATAACTCAATTGAATGATTGGTTGGTATTGTATTGAGGGCTCATCTCTTGGTGTTTGTGACCAATGATTTCATTCCACGATTCACTTCATTACTATTGCATTACTATTACTATTGAATTCAGTCGGCGTTTGTCTCAAAATTCCTTTAATTTCATTGACTTTTGATTTCTTTTTCCAATTCATCACAAATTCAAAGAAATTATTTATTTTTTGACTAAAATTTCAGAAATAAATCTAAAATATGAATCCGTTTTACATTAAATTATTTGCTATTTGTTTATACATTTTGTTATTATTTATCGTTAATATCCTTTGCGGGTAAGAATCAATGGATCCCTTGTCTTAACCGAAGAATAATTAGAATTTTGTCATTTCAGGCGTGATTTTTATGCCATATTAGGCGTCTCAAAGTCGGCTAATTTGAACCAAATAAAGAAAGCCTACAGAAAATTGGCCAAAGAATTACATCCGGACAAAAACAATAACGATCCCGAATCAACTAAAAAGTTCCAGGACTTGGGCGCCGCTTATGAGGTAATACTCTTTCAAATTACTTTTAAATGATATATAAATTGTTTGATTTATTTCAGGTGTTATCGGATACCGAAAAGCGTAAGACATATGACAGACACGGAGAAGAAGGACTCAAAAGTGATTCAATGGGAGGGGGCGACCCTTTCTCAAGGTTTGTCTCAAATCTTATATATTTTATCCGATTTTTTAATAAATATTTTTATTTATTTTTTTCAGTTTTTTCGGTGATTTTGGGTTTTTTGGAGACGGATTCGGAAGAGGTAGTCAAGAGAGAGAAGCTCTCAAAGGAGGAGATGTTGTTATGGACTTATGGGTTACTCTCGAAGAGCTTTATTCCGGAAATTTCGTAGAAGTGGTCAGAAATAAGGCAGTCTATAGACCCGCGAGAGGGACCCGAAAGTGCAATTGTAGGCAAGAAATGGTTACCCGACAGTTGGGTCCGGGGAGGTTCCAAATGATGCAGCAGACAGTCTGTGACGAGTGTCCAAACATGGAATTAGTCAACGAAGAGAAACTCCTCGAGATTGAGATCGAGCCCGGAATGTCTGACTCACAGACCCAGACATTCATTGCTGAAGGAGAGGCTCACATCGATGGCGAACCGGGAGATCTCAAAGTGAAGATACGATCACAACCGCATCCAATATTCGAGAGGAGAGGGGATGACCTCTACACTAATGTCACGATATCACTGACCGATGCATTGATTGGCTTTCAAATGACTGTTCCTCATTTGGACGGACATAAAGTTGTGATATCTAGAGATAAGATCACTTGGCCCGGAGCCAGGATGAGGAAACCCGGCGAAGGAATGCCAAACTATGAGAACAATAATCTTCGCGGAACTCTTTTTATCACATTTGATGTCGATTTTCCTAAAGGAGTCTTAACTGAAGAGAATAAACAACAGATTAAAGATATTCTTAAAGAAGACTCAAAAACAAAGGCATACAACGGCTTAAGAGGCTATTAGTTTAGGACTCAATTAATTGTATTTATTATTCTGTTCTCTCATTCTATAAAAATTTCATTTCGTTTTCACTGAATTTCATTAATTAATTAATTCATAACTTTTTGTAAAATAATTTAATAATAAAATGAATTTATTTAATATATCGTGAAATAAGTCTTCAATTAGACGTCAATTAGATGTCTTCCAATTGAGTGAAACCAAATTAAGACCGAAATAATTGAAGAAAAATTAATTTAATTGTATTTCAGAACTCAATTCTCATAATCTGAAGGCTTTCTTAATATTTTTGACTAAATTCTGGTTTAAAAATATTCATTCAGAGTCTGTTTGAACTACTCTTTTGGTGTGACCTCTCAAGTGATAATAATTTAAAGAAATTTTAGACCAATACTTTTCCATAGATTTAATTTTGAGTGATTTATGACAAATGAAAGATAATCCAAATTCAGTCATATAATCAAATGTGACTTTGATTTTGTATTGGTTTTGTATAATTCTATAGAATCTATAAAATAGTTTAATTTCTGGAATTTAGTATTCGTTAGAGTAAAGCGGTTTTCTCTGTTTGAAGAATTGCTTGGAAATATCACGCAATAAGTTTGGTCATTAAGAAGTAATTATCATCAATGAATCATTAAGTACTCCCTCTTTGAAGACAAAGTTGTTTGTTTCTCATTACTACCTGTATATCATCGATAGTCGAGTGAAGAGGAAAGTTATGTATTTTACAAACTGTTTGTAGGATTTTCTAATGAACTAAAACTTTTATTGATCTCATTTGCGATAAGAATAACTGTTAGAAAAATGGTCAATTAGTGCACTTTTTCAATGTTATCTTCTCATTGAGTGAATTATAGATTACAAAAGAGGTTTGAAATATATGACGATATATTCTGAGGAGATTTTATATCTTTCCCATGAGTTGATTAATCTCTGATATAATTATCAGCCAATAGAAGACAGCCTTCGATACAATAACATTGAATGAGTCAAACAGATCAGACTCGAGTGCTTTCACTACTATAGTCACCAACACCTGTGCTCTCAATTGGTATGTGCACAGACTCTCCACTCATGAATCAGTAGCTTTAATGTGCTGTCCGTTTATTTCTTTGTTAATCTATTGATATAATTTAGAAGTGAATATCGGCTATAATTACAACATTGAAAGCCTCAAACAATTGGTAAGTGTTTAATGAATTTAGTTTCAAATATGTTTAAGACATGTCATGTACCCCAGTATTTGCCACATATTGAGTGATCGGTACTCAAATAAAAGTCATTTTTTATAAATAAGTAATTATTTTTAAAATTTAAAGTAACTTAATTACATATTTGCAGAATTTAAGTGAGTTTAGCTTTAATTCGAGTTATAATTTAATAAATAAAATGAAGAGAATAATGAAAATAAGTATCAGATATCAGATAAAAGAGTAAAATAAAGTAATCGACAAAAGTATTGATAAGTTTTGTCTGAAACACAAACAATCGATTTGTTTACAAAACAGAGAATCGACTAAAAGCTGACTCAACGACAAACTCTCAAAAATTACGTCAAACAAAATGATTGAATGAGTTTGTGTTGAGTATAGGCTTAACACTGAAGGGGACTAACAATAGTTGATTGCCTTCAACTGATAGTCACGTAATTGTGTTCTGTGAAGAGATCTGCCATTTATTGCCATTTAATGCCATTTAATAGGAAAACAGTTTTGTTGTGGTATTGCGTATCAAAACGTATTGAAAATCATTATTAAATAATTGTTTTCTAATAATTGCTTTAATTAATGATTTAATTCAATAATTATGAGAATATCTGCCGATTGTATCGACGAAGAAGTGGATAATAATAATAAAGACCATCATTTGAGCGAACAATTCTCTCGGATGGCTCTCAACGACAATAAGACTGCGGAAGACATTCGTGTCATTTACAAAGTCAACTATTCTTCAGATGACGCTTCCGTTTCTTTGTCAGTAATTCCAGTGACTGATCACTACCGCAATGGATATCAGTCCAATTGGAATGAAGTCAAACAACAGGTCAGTAATTATTCCAACAGTTGTGGCAATCATTTGTCAATTTGATGACTCATTTCTACTTATAATTAGGTTTTGGATCTGAGCTTCAAAGACAAGACCAAAGTGTCAAAGAATTTGCAATTTGTTGGACGCATAGAGTCTGCCGGATATGAACTGGAATTGACTAATCAGGACGAGTACTTCACAGCCCTTAAGGTAAGCACTACTTCTCTGTCTCTTCCAAAACATATGTCTTGTGTTGTGATGAAAGTGCGGTCACATCACAGCACAGCACAACACCACCTCTTATCTGAGGATAATTTAATCTAATGATCGCACCATTCGATAGACAATCGTTTCTGTAATCTCTTTGATTGTATTCTCTGTTAAACAATATTTTGGTTCAGAATTTGTTTTAATTATGTTTTGACTGTTTTTTGACATAAATTTCTCTTTTATTTTATAAACATTTCCTCAAATGCTTTGCTTTTTTTGATCGTATACTCATTGGCTATACATAAGAGTTTGCTATCATTTGATGAAAAGAGACTCAAAATTGTGAATAACCTCTAAATTAGTGTTAATTGCAGTGAAATATGGGTTTAATTAATAAATTTCAAAACGACTTCAAAGACTCCTCTTTTCTTTTGTTTGGAGTTTAGGACTAAAATATAATTAAATGAATTGAATGAACGAAAACTTGTTTTTCTTATAACTTGTTTAAAGACAAATAAAGTCTTTTGTTTGTAATAAATGTGTTTTAAATGAATTGATCGTAAAATTTGTTTAAAAATTTGATCTGATTTTGATTTTACGCATTAATTGTTTAGTGTTTGCAATGGTTTAGCTCTAAATCAGTCATAAAGTCATTAAAATTCAATTAATTAATGCAACGATTGTTTCGTTTTGAAACGAATTCCAATTAATTTTGATTTTTATATAAATATTTAGTTTATTCATCAAAAGTGATAATCAAATGAATAAACAATGATTTATCTCATGATTTATAGAATCAAATTATTGGACAAAGAATTAGCCTTTTGTCCACTTATTGGATGTGTTTTAAAAGAATGGAATTTCTATTAAATAATTTGTTTTTATTCGAATTTTTTGATTTTTCAAAAATCTCTTTAATTTACTCTTCGTTTGAAATATGAGATAAAAAATGTCCGTATTTTCAATAAGTATAGAATTTTTGGGAAGTATTTCACAATTATTTGTTTTATTCTATTATTTAACGAAAATTGAAAAATAAATCGAAATTTTTTTATTGCCGTACAATAGGTCGCAGAGCTCTGCGCACAACCTCTCGATGTTATGATTAAAAAAGCTGCGGAAGTAAACCCAAGTCCTGCGAACCCCAGTCAAAGCACTGCATCAACTTCTAAGCCAATCGCTGTAAAGAGGGCTCTTCCCAAACAATCGTCGAGTGATTCAGACAACGATCCGACGGATGAGAGAAAAGGTTTTGGAACTTTCCTCTTAGTTGAAGACAAACCGACCAAAAATGACAAAATAAAAGACAAGACTAAACAGACGTCAACTAAAGCAGACTTTTCGACTCAATTCGGAGTCTCTGAGAATATGATTGTTATTAATGAAACACAAATCGAAAAAATGAAGAAAGAGATCACTATTGATGTCACAAAACGATTGATTTCAAAATTGAATGAATGTCTCATTGATTTAACGAATGAAAGCACTCCTATTCATACCATTACCGAAGAGGTGTGTAATCAATCGGGTGCTGAATCGAGAGCACAGACTATGACAGCTCCTTTGCCTAAAGTGGTTCACAGAGGAATCATTTGCGATAATTGCGATCTTCAGATCGAAGGCATTCGATATAAATGTATTAATTGTTTTGATTTCGATTTATGCGAAAAATGCAAACAAAAGCCTTCAGTTCACGAACCGACCCATAAGTTCAATACAATCGAACGCTATATTCGAGGCATTCCTAAACAGACTTTTGCTCCAAATCTGGATTTCTTAAAGCCTTTCCTATCGGGTGCTACCGTTGATCCAAAGTCTAGGGATGTATTCCTCTCACTGGATGTCGATCTAAATAATGGAACCATTACTAAGACTAAGAGTAATATTCCGCCAAATAATTCGGTTCCGACCACTTCTAAGGCCAATGAAAACAAAGCAAATTCAAAGAGAGATCAAACCATTGCCTCAAAATCGGAGGTTTTGGAGGAAGAGAGTACTCTTAATTCACAAACACAACAACAGCGCAAATATTTATCTGAGAGAAAGGCCCACAAAATCACTAAGAAATTGGAAAAACTGAAACTCAAGAGTCAAATGTATAACAATTTGCTCCAAACGAGTGATGAGCCCTCGACTTACGACCGGCCCCGTCCTCATCTGACTGCTCCCTTTACACCCTATACTTTGTTAAATCAATCGATTAATTCAAATAAGACTTTGTATTTGAGTGGACTTATAGTCGGAGACGAGACTATACCTGAAGGGACTCGAATGCCTCCGAACACCAAATTCCGTAAGACATGGAAAGTGAAAAACACCGGAACTAAAGTATGGACCGGAAGAACAACACTCCGTTTTGTTTGGGGTCACTCAGAATTAGAGCCTTTTGGAAGAGTCACTGAAGTTCAGGCGCCAACACTAAGACCAGGCGAAGAAGGAAAGGTTACCATTCGATTCACTTCACCAAATCCTTCGACTCTTACTCGTTATCAAAGCTATTGGCGCCTCCATCACAGGTATGTCCTCTTTTTTCTATTTATAAAATTATATCAAAACTTATTTATGTTTGTTTTTAGGGGACAACCATTCGGACAAAGACTGATCGTTAAAATAATTGTCGATCCTTTGGCTACAGTTATTACTCCGACACCGACTCCATTGGCACCGATTTTGTCAAAGGAATCGCGAAACACAATAACTCTTCCGCTGACGGGATCTGTTCGTTCTGTTGCCCGATCGCAACAGTACTTCGTTCCGCCCCCGAGTATTACTGCTAACACTTACGCTATTAATAGCACGAACTGTAATCTGGAAGCGATGGCACACATTCATCATTCAATACTTGAGTCTCAGCGAAGTCTTAGCGATAGACTCAAAGCCATGGCTTCTGTAAAACAGACGACTCTTAACCAAAATAAAGAGAAAACTCAGAAAACTTCCGCTAAGAAACTGACCGAAGCCTTGAGTCAAGTGAAGGAAATTCGCTTTAATTTGGATGAAAACGAATCGATTCCCATGAAATCGAATGTGAAATCGCACACAACCACTCCGGCCAACACACCTTTCGATGTATCGCCTCCTAAATCACCGGAACCTAACTCTGTGTCCAATAACTTTTCCCAAATTGAGTCAACTAATGAAAAGAACGACAAAAGCGATAAAAACCACAAAATCGAAGAAAAATTGACCGAAACTGACGAAAAAGATAACGAATCCGACTGCGAGTCGTTGGATGTGTTGAGTCTTAGCAGTGGTAACGAGAGTTCAGATGAGTTTGTTTTGGTTCCATTTCCGAGTTGTTTCGATTTGAATGTCCCCTTTGGAGTCGACAACAAGGGATTTGAGGACTCAACACATGAGGCCTCCCTCTCCGAACAGAATAAGGAAAACGACAATTGTTTTGAAGTAATTGACAAAAATAATACCAAAAATGAAGAAACAGTCGATTCTGATGACAGCAATACTGAGTCGACGGAAGACAACAATAATGAGACGATTACTCCCAACGAACCCACAGATGAAACTCCTCTCGACTTAACCAAAGTCAAACAACAGACAGATAGCGGACACTCCTCTCAATCGTCACCCACTGAGTCATTGAATCAAAATAATGGTGAGTCTGAGTCGGAACCAGAGGTGAAGCCCAAGAATTTGAATGCTTCGACGAATCCCTTTCGAAACAATTCCAATGAAACCGAAAATGTTATTCACGTATTGCCGGAGAGTATAGTTACGGGAGCGTTGTCTGCGGCCGCACACGTATATAATAACGTGAGTCGGGCGCTATTCTCCCGAAATGAGGTATTATTTTAATGAATTAATTCTCAAAACTGAATATTAATTGTATTTTTAGGGCAATAATAACAACTTCGCGTGGGTTACGTCCCCTCCACCGGCAGCTCTTCCTTTGCCAGACATGTATTGGGATAATAGAAGCAATCAATACAGACAAGAGATGCCATACTATCTGTCACCTGATCCTCAATCACCTTATTATGTGCCGCCTAATGGGCCAACAGCGCCCGCATTTTCAGACACCTGTATGACTCCCCAAAAATCTGAGGCACCGACACGACTGACCAGTGCTTTGAAACAACTCTACGAAATGGGTTTTTGGAACCAAAAATTAAATGAAGAGTTACTCGAAAAGAATGACTTCGATGTGAACGACACCATCGAAGAGCTTTTAAGTCCATTGAAAAGACGAGAGCAGACAAATGCCAGTAACGGAACACCAGTTGCTGAAGAACCAGTTGTCTCACATCAGCCCCGAAACAATTCATTTATCGATGAATTCGATTGATTTTTGCGTTTTTCTCAAAATTCTAATCTTTTGTCCACTTTTTGGTCGAATTTTTATTATTTAGATTCGAATTCATTTGATTTTTCGATTCAATACTTCTTTCGGTTATAATTCGATTATTTTGGACTCAATTCTAAACAATAGATTAGATTTGGATATAATTATACGATTAGATCCCAACCATAGGATTGGAGTATATTTCAATGAAGACAACGTTTTCTTTAAAACTTATTACAAATAATCGTTTTTTGATTTAAATTATAAAATAAGAGTTTTTTTTTATTATTAATTCTGATATCTATTTGTGTGTCAATTGTATTACTATTGATATCTGTATTACTTATTATAGCCGTTAATCCCAATAAATATTTTAAAGTTATTCCAAAACTAATTCAAATTGAATTTCATTTAAAATACAAAACTCAGAGATTATTATTACTGTTCAATACGATTATCAAAGAACTGGCATCTCTTAAGAGGACAGGTAGAGAGTGATTAAAAATACCAATAGTATTATCCAATCGTAAGAACAATTAATAAGTGATGATTTAATTCAGTTGATGAGGTATTCCTTCAATTAGTGTTCAAATTATGTATTTTTTAATTATCAAATAAATAGTCGATTAATCAGAGCCTACATTACGTAAGGGGTAAATACGTTCTGTTTTATATATCGAAAGTATTGCCCCCTTCTGTCCCCTTCTGTCCCCTTTTGAAATGTTTTTACGTTAGTTATAGTATAAAAAAGTGTTAAAACCGTTTCATTGATTTCATTGACGTTATTCGTAGTATAAAACGTATTTCACAATAGTTTTTGAGTCAGGCTTTGCGTCAATTGCTTTACGACTACTCTCTGTCTCTGGTTTTGTTGTTTTTTGTCCGTTTCTTTTGGTGTCTTCAGAAAAATGGTCGATATTATGGCCAACGATATCGATATGGACTCCGACACCGAAGTCGAAGTGATAGAAGAGATATTCAAGAAGAGCCCTCAGGAGTAAGTCTCTAATTATAATTAAATTTGAATATAATTTGAGTTAATCTTAAATATGAGGTCATTATTGAGGTCTTAAACTCTTAGCATTCAATGCGTTTCAATGTTTTTCCTTTAAATCAATGATCGATTGAATTACGTTTTCATGTATTAAATCAATGACTAACACAAGACTTAGTCTTATCAACGAATTGACCAAATGTTTTACCATTAATACAGATTTGCGTCGATTTATAAAATTCAATAAAATATTTAACCATTTCTTTGGTTTTGATTTCATTTTTGTTTAATTAAAAATTATTTCTTTTCTTTTAATTAATTTTGTTTTTAACCCTTTTTTTGCCTAATTTTGACAAAAATGAATTGAAATGATTGAATAATAGATGAGATAATGGTTTGTGTTTATAGTGATTATCAAATCAAATGCCGTTTCCTTAAAAAGATGTCTCAAAACCAGTGAACGAATGACACAAATAATTAACACTATTTTGTTGTCAATTAAAACAAACATTTGATTCAAAACTTGATTTAATGTTTATTTGATTTTGTGTTAAGACTTGACATTCATTTTATTTCTATTGAATTGTCATTCGATAACAAATTTATTTGATTTTCTATAAAACAATTATTGGTAACAAACTCTCAATATTAGAAGTAATCTCTTCTCTTAATTAGCCTTCAATTGAATTTCTTAATCAATTTCTAATTGAATCACAAATTAATCGATAAATTAGTTTTATTTCGAGATTTTTCTTAACGATTAGCTTTCGTGTGATTTCCCCTTGAATTTGGGTTTTTAGATGACTTTCCAATGGATGGTATTTTTGATATGAATTTATGTGTAATAAAAGAGTTGAATGAATTGGCGGTAAAATTGATTAAAACGTTTTGAATACGGTTTGAATTATTCTGTGAATTAGTCTATCATTTGGTTCGTTGACTCTTGTGATGGGTTGTCGTCCCAATCGATTCTCTTATGAACTGATGACTCATTTTTTGGGATCATTGCATCAGTTTAGGGATGTTATACATCTCAAGCCTTTACCTCAAACATGAATTCGTGATAGAAATACAGTTTTGATTCAATTAGACATAAGATTGTATGCATTGATAGCTATGAATTCATTCTTCGCATTAATTACTGATTAAAATAATTACTCATTTTTTAGTCAATTATTCACAGTTTCGGAGAATAGTTTGCAATCCTTAAAGTGTTTGTAATATAACTCCAAAGCTATTGAACTCTATTCCAATTGTTTTTATTTTTTCCTAAAAGTTGTTTATCTGTAGGCGTTATGTCTTGTAATACAGATCTTCAACTCATCCAACAGTTGTTTCCTTTTTTATCTTCTCTCCAAAGCTTATAATTACTGTCAGTTTTTGAGTTCTTTAATATCTTTTACTTTTTGAAAGTTATTACGAATTACTGGAAAACTCCCGAAAATTCATTTATGCGTTCATTCAATGGATTTCCAAAAATTGAGTAAAAAATTTAGGGTTTATTTACACTTTTAAACAATGATTCCAAAAATGTCTATTTCTTTTCGCACCCTTCCATAGAGTGTAACCCCTTTCAGCCTTATATCGTATGAATAATTAATTTCATATAAATTATTGAATAAATTAAAATCTCTTTTCCTCTGAAATACTATTCAATGATAAATGTTTCGGTCAATTGTTTATCGATTAACTCTGAACTGGTTTCTCCTCACGAGTAGAGATCTATTGCCATCATTGGCAAGATTTAGACCAATTTTAAACCTGTTTTTTGATTCCTTTCATTGCATGACATTTGAAGTGAATTTGATATCATTTTTGCCAAAATGTCGAACATTTCTCTCAGATTATATCGATTTGAGGCAAATATTAATTGTTTTTTATTGTTATTAAAAATCCTTCGATTTATTCAAATTATTTTTCTTTTATTTGAATTCAATTTTAATAGTATTCTAATCTTTGCCCCAAATCTTAACATTATTTTCGGTAATCAAAAACTCGAATCAATTGAACCTAAACTGACAACTGCTTGTCGGACAGCTTTTACATAATTAGGAGTCTCCTAATAGGAGACACAAATTGAGTTTTATCACTACAATTACCATTTGCTTATTTTAGAACATCTCTTGGTATTCATGTCTTGAAATTTTCATTTGATTTCAATATATATTTTTAATGAAAAGTCATTAGATTTGAACTGAGATTCAGTTATCAATGAAATCAAAAAATTGTTAAAATAAAAGTTTTTGAACTCTTTTTTGGTTCAAAACTCTTTTAATATAATTTTTATTGAATTTAATATAAATTTAATTTAAAACGAGTGACGAATAGGAGCTTCGGTTGGAGTGCAGACAATGTGTAGGCATTAATAGATTGACAAATGTATGGTCTGTTCTGTGGTCTCATTGTTTTGTTTCGTAATTCAATGCATATTCTTATTGATTGCGTGTTTGGCATAACATAACTCTCTTTTGCATATAATCCCTGATTTTAGTCATAATTTCAGAATTGATGGCCAATAGCTGCACAACAACTGAGTTGTGGCACAACTTTTAATTTATTTTTCTACTTAAAGCATGAGTGTGTGGTTGGGGGCTGACAGGGGATCTGTTAGGTCGACGCTTTCGGTGTCGTTATCCTTGAATACAACTTCTGTGTTGGTTTCGGATTCAACTCATATTTCTTGTAGTCTTTCGATTGAACCCCACATCAAAAGTGAATTTGGGTTTAGTTTTAGTCTTCTCTCTGAACTCAATGCAAACGTTTTTTGAGTTAAAAGTGTTTTAAATATAATTTTATTAATAGTTTTGCGAAATATTTATTATTTATTTATTTGACTGAACTTTTGTGCAGTGAATGACTGAATAAACAAACAGATTGTCATAACTGTTGGCATTCGAGCCCTTCCGACATTAGATAAACCGTTTTGAGTCAGCAATTCTCACAACTCTTAATAGTTCCGGATTTTAATGATTTGTGAATATTCTGTCGAAGTATTCGCTTCTATAAACAGTTTTTAGCGAATTATTGATTGATTTCCAAAATTTTAAACTTTTTTCGATTTTATTTGAATTTGTTTTCAAGAGTTTCGCCGACGCTTTCGCTGTTAACTGTTTTTTGTTTGATTTGTTTCAATAATCGTTTGATTTTAATACAATCGAAGGCTCTATCCTTGGATTAAATTTCATTCAATTTTAATTGATTTTGTTATTCAATTCGTGAATTCAATTGCAATGAAATTTCCGAATACTCTTTGTTCAGAACAACGAAGTTCTCCTGATTTCGAGGATTTTTTGCTTTCAAATTATGAGACAATTGAAACAAATTCTCATATCATTAATAATGATCGTAACCCAAGTGCCACACCAGAGAAAAAGCCTGTCCATCGTGTCAGACCAGAGGCTAAGCATATAAGTCGGCGCTTCCAATACATCGATAACAATGAAAGAAAGGAAGAGAAGAGTATCGGTGGTCAACATCACCGAAGTGTTTTGGAAGCTCCTTTCATTAAAATGAAAGAAATTCATATAACCCCTCCCCGTCATCCCATTAGAGAAGACTCTAAGAAGTTTAGGTATTTTTCAAAGTTATCAAAATGACCTCAAAATTAGTATTTAATTCAAATTAATTTAAATTCGTTTCTATTTATCAAAAAATATTTCAAATATTAATGAATTACTTGTCTTTGGGTTTAATTTAAAAACAATTACTCATTGAATATGTTTTTGTTTCTTTGAAATCAATAGATATTTATTATTAATAACTAATAAGTTATCGATTATTAATATTAAATGAATTGCATATCATTTAAGTAATGCATTATATATTGTATCCAATTATCAGTCATTTCATCAATTATTTAAGTGTTTTACTGTCGTATCAATAATTTAATGAAAATCGGTTTGAATTACAGATTAGCGGAAACCAAGAAAGAGGAGGGGAATAAACTCTACAAACAGAAGAAATACAGCGAAGCCCTCAAACACTATTCCGCGGCTATCGGTATGTCTTAAGAACTTAAATAATCTTAAAGTGTTTGCTATCAATGAAATTCTTAGACCAATAAATGAGTTAAACTTTATTTAAAAATAATTTTAAAGATTTCTATTATTATTGCGTTTGAGATATAATTGAGACAATTGTTTGAATGTTAGATCACTATTAATAATAGTTTAATATTAAGGCCACTAATCAGTGCATAAAACGCATAGAATTAGGTTTCGATCGAAACATTTATTTCCTTTTGAATCAATTGTTCGCTAAAAATAATTTTTGAAGCGAATTATGTCTGTCCTCTAACTATAGACTTGTTTTTGGTTTTGTTTTAATTAATGAATTAATTATTAGAATTGTGTCCAAATATGGCGTCCTATTACGGCAATCGGAGTGCCTGCCTAATGATGGTCGCCCGATACAAGTCCGCCCTCGAAGACGTGCAAAAAGCAACAAAACTGGACGCATCGTTCGTGAAGGGACACCTCAGAGAAGCCAAATGTCATATACTGTTTGGTGACGCGACATCCGCCGCCAGAAGTCTGGAAGCGGTTAAAAGTTTGGATCCAACGAATACTTCTTTAGCCATAGAAAAGAGAAATTTAGATCATTTGGAGAGATATTTAAAAGAATATCGAAAGTATTGGGACAAAAAGGATTACCGGACGGCGCTCTTCAACATTAAGAAAGCTATCGAAATCGCAACCGAAAGCCAGGCTTTGAAGTTATTAAAAGCCGAGTGTTTGGTCTTTTTGGGAAAGAATAGCGACGCTCAGGAAATAGTTAACGATCTCTTGAGGTCTGATTCACGTAATGCGGACGCAATTTATATTAGAGGACTGGCCCTCTACTACACAGATAATGTAGAGAAGGCTTTCCAACACTTTCAACAGGTGTTAGTCTTCAGTCCAGATCACGAAAAGGCGAAAAAGATTTACAAAATGGCGAAACTTCTTATGTCTGAAAAACAGAAAGGAAACGATGCTCTCAAAGAGAACAAAGTGGAAGAAGCGGTCAAAATATATACCAAAGCTCTTCAAATCGATCCCTTAAATGTCTCGACAAACGCTAAACTCTATTTTAATCGTTCGATCGCTTATCTTAAGGTATTATCTCTTAATCTATTCAATCGATTACTTATTGAATGCTTTTTAATGATTGAATGACAGCTCAATAAAGTGAATGAAGCCATCGATGACTGTTCCACTGCTGTTAAATTAGATGACAATTATATCAAAGCATACCTGAGAAGAGCCAAACTATATATGGATTCCGAACAATACGAAGACGCCGTTCGAGACTATGAGACAATACTTAAGAAAGAGAAAACTAGAGGTCTGTAAATATAAATATCAATCACTGCCCACCACTTTATGTCTATTCGAGGCATCTGATAATGAAATCAAATTAAATGACATTTCATTTCACTTTTTATCTCATCTTAAAGATGACTAATAAACCTCTTTTCAATGGAGAGGTTATGGATCTTAAGTTTGAGTGCTATGACTATGGGTCAAAAACTCTATGCCTATGACCGTCAAACCCTATGAAATACCTTTTCCTAGTAGTGGGCGAATGGGAGGGATTATTATTACCTGTTTTTGACTGTTGAGACATGAATTAAATGAATTAATGATTTGTTTTGTTTTGTAGAACACAAACAACTTTTAGATAACGCAAAACTAGAGCTCAAAAAATCTAAACGAAAGGATTACTACAAACTTCTGGGTGTTTCCAAAACCGCATCAGAAGATGAAATCAAAAGAGCCTACAAAAAGCGAGCGCTCGATCATCACCCCGACAGACACACCACAGCCTCTGAATCTGAGAAGAAAGAGCACGAAAAGAAGTTCAAAGAGAGTATGTATTCGTTTCTTTCATATACTTCTAATTCAAATATAATTATGAAAATGTATTGCTATGGCGTTCCTCTTGTTGTCTTAAAAACACAATTTTTATTCCTTTAAAATTGAAATTATTGGTTGAATTGCATTCGTTGTCCACTCTTTTAATAAATTACTTGTTTTACAGTTGGAGAGGCATATGCTGTGCTGACTGATCCCAAGAAGAGATCGCGTTATGACAATGGCGTAGATTTAGAAGGAAATGGAATGGATTTCGGTGATATCGATCCGAGCAATTTGTTTCAGGCTTTTTGGAGCACTGGATCTCCCGGAGGTTTTAGCCAAAGTCAGGGTCCTTTTAACTATACATCGTTCCAACAGGGAGGGGGTCATTCGGGACACCACGGATTTTCTTTTAATAACTTTCCCTTTTGATAGAAATGCAAATAAATTAATATTTGTTTCTTAATTATCGCCGTATTTTCACGACTGTTGTCATTGATTCACAAAATTAGTTCAAATTTATGCCTAATTTGTGACAAATTTGTAAATTATTTAAAAAATTGTGCGAATTATTGGAAAAACTAATTAAATTCTTTCATTTATTATTTAATTGTATTTTCAGAGTATTTCCAAATAAATCATTTTTGTTATCGACTTTTATTAAACACAACAGTCTTACAGTTAACTCGGGTTTCAAACATTGTATATCACTTCCACTTTAGTTAAGAGCTCTAAACAGTGAGAATACGGCACTTCTTATGTCAATTAAAAATAAGTTTATTTTAATTTTTAAAAGAATTGTTTTTCAAAAATATATTTCAATTATTTATTCAAATAATGACTGAAATTAATGTAAAAAAAAAGTTTTCAAATAAAGTGAATGTAATCGAAGTCTTTACAACTTTTTCATTTGTGCCATAAGTTCTTCTAATGACTGTTCAATAGCCTGTCCCTCGACTTTGAGTTCTTCTTCAATTGATGGCTCTTGCGATTGACTGTACGCTAATTTAATACCGGAACTGATTTGGAGGTTCTCTACGACGGGCGCCGACTCACCGACAACACTGATTCCCCAATCGTTGTCTTCGTGAACGACCTCTTTCTCAACAATTGGTTTGATCTCTCTTTTAGGCAAAGAAACGAAATATTTTTGTCGTTTAAGACAGAAGGGATCGTCACAATTGGGATTCGGTTTCATAGAGAAAGTCGGGAAATAGTCCTCCAAAGCATTATAACCCAAATAGTGAGTAACGGAACCGAATTTCAACAAATATTTGAGTGTATTTTGAACGAGAAAACCGGCGACAATACCCATAGTTGTTGGAAGACTGGCCGCACAGACACCGTCTTTCTTAAGGGTTTTCTCATCTATTTTTGAGGCGACCACTAAAGGAGGCGCACACTATATACACAATAATTACAAAATTAATTAAAAATTAGACAAATATTAAGAGAAAGAGAAACTGACCGCAAAACAAGAGGTCTCTCCCGGTCTGATAAACTGGATGTGACCCGAAACTGCATTTTCACTGACACCCGACTCAAACCACGTTTGGTTGAGTTCATTGCAGGCCGTGTTTATCGTCATTCGGGCCTCAAAATTGTCGACACAACTCAGCACCAAATCAACACTTTTACCGCCGATTCCTCCGGTTTTTATCCGCTTTAAGAAGTCATTGAAATTATCGACTGTTGTTATGTTGTAGTTATAGGTCTCGAACTGAACGTCAGGATTAATATTGGAGAGAGTGTTGTGGGCGGCCTCTACTTTAGACATTCCCGACTGATGCGGTTGAAAGAAGAGTCGGTTCATATTAGCCAACTCTACCCTATCGTAATCAAAGAGTAAAAGTTTTCCGATACCACAACGGGTCAGCATTTCTGCGGTAACACTTCCAACACCACCGACACCGACGACAGCGACTGTAAAATCACGGATTCGCTAAAGAATTGAAATTTTAATTACTTTTTGATTAATATTAACACAAATTAAGTGATTATTAAGTTTTGAAATATGTTTTCAAATCATTTGTCTCTAAATATCAATAAAATGTTTAAACAATAAATAATTGAATAAAATCTTTGAATTATTTGCAAATCAAATGAAATTTGATAAAAACCTCATAATTATCAACGATTCCCATCCGTTTCAAAGCCATCAAACGACTGATTGGTTCCAAAACAAAAAAATCAAAGAATAAGTAAAAATAAGTAAATAAATCAAATGAAAAGATGGAAATACCTGTAAGGGTTAGAATCCACGACTTCGGCACTCATTTCATCGATCTTTTGCCGGTAATTACTTTGATTCACCGATTTATTCATTTGCCTCTCATTTTCTAATTGCGTCTCCAACTCAAGAATACGAGCTCTTAATTCATCCATTTGTTGACAGTTTAGTTGACAATCAATTCAACGAAATCTCTGATAAATAATCAAAAGAATACAAAAACTTAAAACTAATCTAAAAGCCTATAAACAAATGAGTTAAGAGTTGGATCTAATCAAGTGATGTGGCACTCAATTGGATCTGCAGATGAAAACCAGTTGTCAGAACTGTTATGTAATCTAAATTCAGTGACAATTGGCGTCAAAAGAGGGAAGCGTTGAGTCTTATGTCAAACATTCCTGAGTCGATGGGAAGCAGTGTTTTGTGTTTGAAGTTTGCTTTGCTTTCAAAAGAAGTTTCAAAGCATTCAGTCGTGTATTCAATGAGTGTTTCGTTCAGTTGAGAGGACTTTCAGTTCGCAAATGTTTTTTGAATTCAGTGCTAAAACTTAATGTGTTTAACGAAATGCTAAAACATGTCTCAACTCGGACTTTAAACTCTTTGAGTGCGGACACAATAAGTGTCAACAGTTCAGTGATATTTGGCTCATCCAATGAAAGTAATGGATGCGATGAAGAATCATCGAAGTCATCCCGATCTTCGAGTTCGACATCAATTCATAACATTGGACTCCAAAAGGTTTGAAAAACTTTTTGTATAACTTATGCACAAAAACTTTTGAACTTACAAATGCTTTTTGGAAACTAATTAAAAACTTTGGTTTTGTTTGTCTTAATTTTTTTATGAAATTATTAACAAAGAATTTTCTTTGAAATTAAGTGCAAACAATTCTTCTGAAGTTATTTTTGAAGATATACTGCTTTTTGTTATTTATTTTTATTGAATTATGAATTTTAAACAAAACAACAAAACTTGAAAACCAGTGAAGCGTTTCGACAAACAAAAAGTGATTTGACATAAGGCTTACGGAGTTATAAATGTTGAGTCTCTTCAGAAAATCTTTTAAATCAATTCATTATTTTGAATGATATTTATCTTTTCTTTCTGTCAAACAATTCATTAATAGTTCCTTTGTTACAATGTTTGGCTCAAAAGCAGGAGTTATTTATTAGAAAATTATAGCTATTATTAGTGTATTATTAATGCGTTATTAATGTTATTTAATGTGCCGTTTATTTGAGAGAAGTTTAACCGAGAGAAAAGTTTTTGGAAAAGTTTTAGTTAATCGCCTAAAGACTGGATCACATCAATTGAGTTATCATTAGAATCATTGATCGCAAACCCAAATGCATTTTAAGGCAATGTTTTAAACAGATTGGAGTCATTGAAGGCTAGCCTTACAAATGCCTTTTTTCCCAATTTGTTTGCAATCAATGAATGAATATATGAATGAATGAAAGAAAGCCTCAAATCTTTTTATGGAAGTATTTATTCTGAAACTTGTTATTGAAATTCCTTTTTCTTCACTTCATTTTCTTAATCAAAGCAATTGATCGATGGATTCAATATTAAAAGTTAATAAAAGTGGGAAAAACTTATTCTACTCTTTGGAGGCAAAAATATTTTTATTAAACGCGAACTTTGAGCCAAATATCAGAAAATGTTTTGTTATCTAACATACAATTAGACCTTTATTTTAGATATGAATTCCTTCTCAGCTTTTTTATATCAAAAGAGAAACACATTATTGTCAGTGAATGCGGATCCAGAAAAAGGGGGCGAATGGCGACACTCAGCCCCTCATGTGATGCATGGCTGGAGTGAAGCCATAGAAGTCATTTTGTAGTCATTCTCGCAATTATAGCCAACTCTTCATTACAGACATAATTGACTTATACTCTGTTCTAACGCAATGGTATTCAACTGTTGACAGACTGTGCGATGCATTTGAGAGCCGTTCAGAGCCTAACAGATCTACAATAAGTCATACTTTCAAACGTGTTGTGAATCTCACATCTCTTATCTTTTTTTCGCATATAAGACACGACACAGTATTAGTCAATAGTGAGCCCAGAATCGGATATCTTTAAGATTTTGAGAGACTACATGTCCTGTCGGTTCTGTTCAACTGTATCGCAGTCAGTATCCGAATGGTCCCCTTTTCCCATCTGGTGGACCCCTCATCCCATTTCCTGTCTCTTGTGAGTCCTGTATTTCCTATACAGTGTTGCTGTTGTATGCAGTCCTATGTTGTCCTACCAGTGCTGACCTTTTCATATACAGTTTTTTCCACTAAAATACAGAACAGCTGTTATAATAAGAGACAAAAGTCTGCCCCTTATGGTTGTTGGCTCTCTTACAAAGTGCATAGAATTGTGATTTAAATGAAGGCGTAGTCCTTCGCGTTTCGTTTGAAGGGGTATTTGTGGGGAACAGTTGTCTTCCCGTTTGACAATTGGTCTGTGAAATGGCTTTTGTTGACTCTATTCCTCTGTTTATTCACTTCTGATCTTCAAAATAAAGTTTACAAACATTTAGTTTCCCTTTAAATCATTGCAACGAAACCATTAGTTCTTAATATTATCACTAATTGTCTTCTCTTATAAACTCTTCCCAAAGAAGAGTTTAATCACGAGTTCCTAAATAGAAGTTTACAAAAGAGATCCTTTGAGAGCATTTAAATTAAGTTTATTTTCAGATTTAATTATTTTGACGATTATTTCCACTTATATTATGTCTTATAATATGGATACCACTCATCAAAAAAATGTGAGAACAGAATAAAGATTAGAACTTCATAGAAGTCATACAGACTTTAGATAACTGTTTAAATGTTGAACTCATTTATGTGACGAGAATTGTATGCAAAAGTGATTATTAATATTATTAATGGTTTACTCTTATTATTATTGTTTTATTATTATTTCAAATTCAGTTCATTCCCGTCCATCACTTGATTGCATTGTATGTCAACCCATATCTGTAATAATTGGACTGTTGTTATGTCACCGCAATTATAATCTTTCGCCAAATTGGTGTTTGCTTTGAATCAAATCAAATGATTAGAGAATAAAAGTCTCAAAAATAAGACCACAAATAAGACGTCTCTTAAAACTCGACACAAATTCTTCTTTTGTCTCTCATTTTAATCACTTAATTGTGAAGAAAATTAAGTTTTAATAAGTTTTTAAGAGTTTTTAAGAGTCTATTCGCGTGAAAATCTGAACTAAAGTTTTACACAAAAATATTATTAATTAAAAACCGAATAAATAACGCAATAAAACAATTCTCTAATTCATTGAAATTAAACTAATTTTTCCTCCAAAAGTGTTTCCTCTTAGAAATCTTAAGTTAATAGACATAAGACTCACAAAAGATTGGCTTAAATTTAAAAATGAAATTATAGGTAAAACTCAGACAATCTTTTATTGTGGTTTTATTTGACGGTTCATTCAGTTATGAAATATTTCTGAAGAAACAAATTTTGTGGACAAAAGCCTTTCTGAACGCATTCTCTAAATTAATTGCTTTAAGATTTACATTAAGAACTCGAAAGAAGTCTCAGCTATTAATTGAGTTTTTATTCCTACCCTTACATAAAGGGAAACATAAGAGTCGAGAGTCGAAGTGAACAGCAATTGTCATACCTGAGCGTCATTTTTATATTTCTTTTCCCATGCATTTCAGAGCTGCTGTTCTTTTAATACATTTTCATTGATTGCGTAACGCCTGAAGGCTTTGGATGCACAGCACAGGCATATAATTTTAAGGACGAGTAGCACATTCTTAACTTTTGCTTTTAGTGTGAGTTAGGAATACTGTTGCGTTAGTTTAAGCTTATCATCACAACTATCGAAAATAAGTATTTAGGAGTGACACCCAACCACTGCCCCAAAGCCATAGCCCGCTCTCTATTAGGCCTAGAGTTCCGAAATTCAAATCATATCTAAAATAATATGAATTTGTTTTTTCGTCTAAACATTGATTACATTATTGACCGACAAATCAGAATAGAATCGATTTTAAACTCATTCTTCTCAACAAAATAACCACAAAAATACAACTTTTGAGACATTTGGACACAAATTGTAAAAATAGAATTCTTTTGAGTAATTTCGGTGACAAAAAAGGGGCCAAAGAGTATATTAAGTGAACTGAGCGTAAGTGAGGTAGTCTTCCCTCTGAAATAAATTGGTATACATTAATGACTTTAATGCAAAACGCCTTTTCCGCTCTCAGTTTAATTTAGTCGCTCACAAAGGAATGCTTTCATCGGGATTTACACCATATATCCATTGAATATAGTCTTAATGCTTTTGAAAACCAATCAAACGAGATGTAATTCCGCTCTAAAATTACTGTCCGCTAAAGTTTTGGTTTACTTAAACAGACAAACACTTAAAACTCCATTTGTTTCAAAACTTCTAATCGTTTTTCCGATTAATTTATTAGTTTCCGAATCAAATCAAAACTTTTTTTTTGACAAAATTTTCTTATTCTTTAATTTTATGCTTTAATTAATTAATGACTGAATTTTAATTAACTGTTTTCAGGTCGTGATTAAGATATATTCAAAGGTTTTGTGTTCAGACGTCGAATATAAGACACTTTCGATCACAAATCAGACGACGAGTAAAGAAGTGGTTCGAATGCTTTTGAATAAGTTTCGACTCAAACACAGAGATCCAAATCTTTTTTACTTAACCCTCGAAGTATGGATCAGACAAACAGGTAATTAATTATATATTGCTTACCACTTAAGTCTATCACTTGAATTGCATAATGAAAGTGGATTATCAAAGAATCGATCAGATTATGGTTAAAACATTTTTTTTGGGGTAAAGTGTGTGAAAACATTTCGTTTATCATTTCATAAAAATTAATTTATGAGTCAAAAGGAAGTCATTAATACTTCAGATAATGATAATGAATGACCTTTTACTGACTCAGAGTAGTTTTCAATGATGTGAATGGAAATCAAAACTCTTTAAATTCGAAGAATAATCTGTAAAAACGCGATAAAACCATTTGAAAACAAATGGATCGCAATTTGTAGACAAAAGTAAAACTTTTTGAAAAGAACCTGAATTTTGATGGTATTGTTCGACCTCTAAATAGTGTGAATTTCATGAGAAAACCTTAGTTTTGTAGTCAATAGAAAAATAGATAATTTTTTCAGTTCAATGGAAAGTGAGTGTAATATAAGCACTGGTGTGAAACCATTGCTTTCTTTAGCAAAAATTGTTTCACAATAGGGACGGACTCCTCATTCATCACAATCTTGTCGAACAACTCGAACACAAAAAACTCGAATTCTTATCAAATATTTTCGCTCAGAATTTCATTCACTTTCGCTCAGCTTTTTATGAATAGCTATTTGTGTCAAAACGTGTGTAAATATTTTGATTTAATGTCGAACTAAAAATTTTTGAGACTTTTCGGGATATAATTACAAAACTGATTAATCATTAATTGGTTTTAGATTTAGTGAACGGAAACTATAGTTTAAGCATTAAAAACATTAACCTCTTATCAGTGGTTGTAATCAAACGCTTAGTTATAATCTTTTTATTTTAATTAATATAAAGCTTTAGTTGTTTTGAATCCAAATTAAAAACGAACGCAAGACTTGATCTGTCAGTAGTTGATGACTAACAGGGATTGACATCCAGACTGTCGTCGGAAGATTGCACTCATCATCAAAATATAGAAATGTTTTCAAAATAAAATAATAAAAATAATATCAAACAAAGATTCAACGGATTCAACATTTTCATCAATTATGAGACAAGAATTTCTAAATTCCTTTTGTATTAAACCAATTATTATAAGATTTCGGATACTTTTACTCATTAGAAGAAGACCTATATCTATACCATCCTATTCTTCTCATCAAAATTCAATGCATTCATAACTGAAACTAATTATTTTTCGCTGAAATTTATCGATAATATTATTATTATTATATTTTCATAACTTATAAGACAACCATAAACCTTATCTGAGCGATAAAATTGGTTCTTAAGGTAGTTCTGATAATGAGCTTAGAATATAAAAAACAAAGCAATTCATATCAATTGGTATTAATATCAAAGTTTGGCATAAATTTAGTTTATTTTATCGTAATTTTAATCAGAAATATGAAATCGACTGAAAAAATATATTAACATTTTAATGGATTTTCAGGCATTCCTATCAGGAGTGTTATGGTTTTAGACGACGACACGAGTCCAGCACTTCTTCAGTCATGTTATCCTCAAAAGGATCTAAAGTAATATATTTAAGGAAATGATTCAAAATAATTAAATAATAATAATTTGTTTGTTTTAATTACGAAAAAAGGTTTTCACTAATGACTCGATGCGGAGGTCTAATAAAGATATACGACAGCTGTCTTATGTCAGGGGTAAGCCTATACTCATAAACAAATTTCTTTAGCCTTTCGTTGTTCTGAATTCAACTGACTTTTGGTTTATTTTTAGTCACTTTACAAAAGTCTTCTTTTATCGGACCGAACGACTGTCGAAGAATTGATTCAACTTCTGCTCAACTGTTATAACTTGAATGAGAATCCATCGAAGTTTGCCTTATATGAAGTCTGTCCGTCCCGTAAATGTATGTAATTTGAGTCTGTTTTTTGTCATTCGCTTCCAATTGTGAGACTTTTGACAAAACTATTGACAAACGAATGAATGTTTGGTTTGTTTTTTAAAATTTGTTTATTGTTTGTATCGATAGGCGAACGGAAATTGAATTGCAATGAAATACCTCTGGCCTTACAGTCTCAGTGGCCAAACCCCGACATTTATGTGTTTCAATTGAGACATAATTGCGAAGAATACCAAAAGAGGAAACGAGAGGTTTGTTTGCGTTTGCTTTTGCTTTCATTTCTCTTCTTATTATCAAATATTTGAGTTTATTCTCAAGTATTTAATCAAATGTTTATAAACTTCATTGAACTGATAGTTACCCTGGACTAAGACGTTGGATCGCTCCGGAAATGTGATGTTTCATCTCAAGTCCAGAGATGAGGTCAACTCTAAATCAATACATTCGCCGACATTAAAGCCGTCGTTTAATAACTACGAAAATTATTTTTATATTTGATTTCAAATCAATTAATGATTTTTGTTGGAAACCAATGAAAGACGTTTTCAAAGACGTATTGAAAGACTAGTCGTTATCTCAAATTCACACAAACAGTACAACAAACAACTTATTGGACATAAAATTACATTCAAATAAAGTTAATGTAATCAAAGACTGCTTTTTCTCACAATTTTTCACTAAAAAACACAACAACAAAATTAATTCTTTAATTGACTCTCGATTTATGCCAACTCTTTCCCAAAAGTAAACATTGAGTTCATTACTAATGAATTCTGATTTCACTTTTTGAAAGTCTGCGAATAAACTGCGAAAAACTCCCAAATAATAGATTTCCTTGAATTTCACTCATTATTCTGTTTAACGAATTTGAGATTTGATATTATCTTCTAAATAGTTGTCTATTTTGAGACTCATTTACTTAAATCATTGAAAATAATGATTTATTTAAATATTTTTTTGGTTTTTATTCATTAGTTATTTCCATTCCTTTCCTTTTATTTTTAATTCTTAACTTAATTTTCATTTTTATGACTAAAATATTGTAAACTTTTATAAAACTTTTAAAAAGATTTTGTAAAATATAATTCAATTTAAATGTTTTTTCTATAAAAGAGTTTTAAAGTTATCATTAAATATATATAAAAAATATTATTTGAAATAAATATAAAAAGTTTATATAAATTGCGTTTTTATTGATTAGTAATCAATTAGAGACTAAAACAACATATGATTTGGTTATCGTTTAACTCATTTATTCACGATTTTTCATATGAAGTTCAATACATTTCCATATATGTATGGAAACCATAATTAATTAAATGATATTTTCCTACTTTAATGATGAAAAACTTTGACTCAAATCATTCAATCGTAATCTGAAAGCACTTAAGCAATGACTCCCACATTGTTTTTCAATGAATATCTAAAGTATATATAAATTTAAGTAGTTTTCAAATCTAGTATTTATTTAGTGATAACTAAAGTGCTCTCATTTCGAGTCCCGAATTTGTTGGTTCTCTCAGTTTGTCCGGAATTTTGAGCCTTCAATCTGTAGTTTGCATTCCTTTTCCACAATTCATAAGAATATCATGTTTTCTATTTTGAAAACATTTCAATTGAATTGATTTCACAGACCATATGTTTCGACAAAATGTTTCGGATATTTTGTTGGCTTTGGATCGGATTTCTGAAGAATTTTCGAGTTTTGTCTTATCTTTAATCAGACAACAAACAGATTTATTTGTAGTGATTTCCTAAAGTTTGCCAATAAATCGCCCAAAGAATAGTAGAGATAATAAAGTCATTCGAAATAACTTATTTCGGATCATTATTTCATTGCTTTATGTGCTCTCCAAAACATTTTCTTTAATTTTTACCATTAATTTCATAATTTTGAAACTGAAAATAGTGACTAATTCGACGGTTTAATCATAATTTATATGAGAATCACAAACATTTTTATTAATAAACTTTTTCATGCGTTTGACAGCTATTTGTTGACATCAGATTATTATTATGAAAATGACTTCACTTATTAATTATTCAATCATATGTCATATGAGTTCTCAAACAAAAACAAATTAAAGGTCTTTGTCACTAAAGATAGTGAGCTATAGTGAGTTATTGTCAATTTTTTAGGCCTCAACTCCAGAACCTGTAAAAACTTTGTCCAGGACCACCTGGTTCGTCTTCACTTCAACTACTTTTTTTATCATACATTCTCTGTTTGATTATTATTGATCATTGAATTGATTACCAAATACAGTGACATTCGATTGCAATAAAACTTCAATTGAATTTATTTGGCGATCCTTTCAATGTCTATAAATTGATTTTAATAAATTTGATTTAAGTTTTGTCCTTCGATTGCAAAATAAATATTTAATGAATTGATTGACATTGAGTTCAAATATAGTCAAAAAGTAGAGAAATAGATAACGGATTCTTTGAAATCAGAATTCCTCAAAACCTTTGCATATTTAAGAGAAATTGCAATCCTTTTCACAAAAATTAATTTCAATTCAATACTAATTTATCACAAACTTTGGAATTTTGACAAAATATTGTAATAAAATCGATAATTTGATCACATTTTGCTTGAAATTGATCTTATTCTCAGCACTTAAGACATTTTTATACCATTTTTTAATTGCTAAAAAATTATATCTATCACTTGAGTTACAATTGATCTACCTAAGTTATTTAAAAATTCAAATACTTGTTAAAAACTATTAATAATTGTAAGATTACTTTCCAATCAATTTTAAAATTGGATCCATTGAGCATTGATAATGATAATGATAAATTGTAGACTCTTTAATAAGGATAGCATTTATTTATAATTGAAACTTAATTGAAGTTAATTTAACTCTTTTTTATGCGGAATAAATGTTTTAAATGTATCTGAGATCAAATCAAAGCGCCTGACCTACTGGCTAACCCTCAAGTGGTGGTTTGCGTTAATTTGTTATATAACGTCAAAAGTTATTTATTAAATATTCAGTTATTTATTATTAATTATAATTTATTATAAAACAAATTTTGAAGGCATTCGAAGAACAATAAATCTGTTTTGATTTGATTCGCATTCATTCAATTGGATTAACTGTTATTTCAACTAAAAAAACACTAAGAATAAGATAAAACCGCTCAGAATAACGATTTAATGGATTGGGTATCAATTAGACGGACCATCAACCAATTATATGTAATCTTAGATAACTGATCAATCATTGAATTTTTCTAGAAATGGGTTTAAATATTGAACAGAATGAACAGTTGGAACACATTGAGTGAACATGGTCATTGAACATGGTCATAAATTAATTTTGATTTTATTTTCAACTTTTGATTTATTATTCATTCAATGAATTCCTTTTATAATTAAATTTTATTAATTTATGCAAAACTGGTATCTTTAGGTCATTAGTATTGCCATCGATGGGTGTATTCAATATTCAACCCATTTTTGAAGATAAGAAAATAGAGACAAACATTGAAATGTTGTTATTATTATGATTATGATTATCATTGATTATTTCAATTCGTGTTTTCCTAATTCATTCAAATTCTTATCATTTAAAAAACTTTTGAATATTTAGACCATTGAGGAGATGTCAAACCAGAATTGATTAATCCAAGACATTACCACCGCTGATGACAATATACTCGAAATTATTGCATTAAAACCATTTTTTGATAAATATTTTAGAAATTTAATGAAAAGATAGATTTGAAACAATTGTTTTCAAAACATTTCAAAAATATATATTTATTTATAAAATTAATTCCAAAAACCATTTTCAGTGAAAAGCGATTGAATTCAAGTATAAAAATCCTATCAATTGATTACTCAAAATATACGACTGTCCTGAGAGAGAGCCCCGAATGCATTAAATCAAACGCTTCTCCGATTTGGTTTAGTTTTCGTGTGTGAGTAACGAACTCATCGACCATTAATTTTTTGTTCAGATACTGATCAACCAGTTTGGGAACACTGGATCTGCTCTTCCATCCACCGAATGCTGTTCCTTTCCATACTCTTCCGGTGACCAATTGAAAGGGTCGGGTACTGCACAACAAGAATTAGTTTTAAAATAAAATTCAAAATTGTGTCCACAATTAAATACCTAATCTCTTGACCGCTGGCGGCCACACCTTTTGGTTAATAAATGCATTAATAAATGAAATAAATTATAAGTAATTAAAATTGAATACCGATTATGACTGAAGTTCCCCAACCCTTATGACACGACTCGAGAGCGGCTCTCATTGTGTGCACATTTCCAATGCATTCAAAGGTATAATCGAGTCCTCCGTCAGTCATTTCAATCAAAACCTCTTGAATGGGACGGTTGTGATCCTTTGGGTTAACAAATTCATTGCATCCGAACTTCTTCGCGATTTCAAACTTTTCTGGGTTTATGTCGACCCCTATAATTCGTTTGGCACCACTCGCTTGGCATCCGTGAGCAACAGCCAGACCTACAGTTCCCAATCCCCAAATGGCACAATTACTTCCCGCTTCCACTTTAGCGGTATTAAGTGCGGCCCCAAATCCGGTCGAAATCTATTAAAATAATTTAATTAAATATATTTTAAATGAAAACAAATCCAAAGGACTGACACCGCATCCAAGGAGACAGACTTTATCCAACGGCGCTTTTTCATTAACTTTAGCAACAGATATCTCTGCGACGACTGTGTACTGACTGAAAGTAGACGTTCCCATAAAATGATACAATGTTTGTCCTTTGCATGAGAATCGAGAGGTTCCGTCCGGCATAAGACCCTTTCCCTGTGTGTCTCTTATTCTGGAGCAGACATTGGTTTTGGGACTTTTGCAGAATTTGCATTCTCGGCACTCAGGGATATACAAAGGAATGACATGATCGCCGGCTTTTACTGAAGTAACGCCTTCACCAACACTTTCGACAATACCTCCGCCCTCGTGACCCAACACACACGGGAACGTTCCTTCGGGATCGTGACCATCGAGTGTATAGGCATCGGTATGACAGACACCAGTGGCTAATATTTTGATCCTAACCTCACCCTTCTTTGGAGGCTCAACAGTAATGGTTTCAATAGAGAGGGGCTGTTTCGGAGCCCACGCAACGGCTGCCAAACATTCGATGGACTGAATATTATATTATATTAAAATAATTATTTATACAAAACATTGATATTTTTGTATACCTTTCCAATTGAATCGCCTGAAGAAGACATCTTTGATTAAATTTAGTACAAAATCTGTTAAAAAAGTATTAATCAAAATTCACTCAAACATATTGGAAAACTTTTATCAACGATATTGTCTTTCAACGATATTTGCTTTTTTACGTATGAATCTATGAAAATATCGTCGATAAAAGTTTCCAGATTACTGTATTTCAAAAGAATTTCAAATATAAGAATATCTCATAATTTATGGCAAGAATTTAAAGTAATCAACAAATTCTGTTTAAATAATTTAAGAATTGAATCAAAGAATTGAAACAATTCTTACTTTGAAATGAAATTAAGAATAAATTAATTTAAATAATGAAATGATTTTAACACTTATTTTGTTTTCTCAAATTGAAAATGAGTTTTAAGGAAAACTTTTGTCAAACATTTATATAATATGTTATCAAATGAATGATTAGAATTGAAGGACAGAATGGTTTGCACTGAATTCGAACTACAGTTAAGTTATAATCCAATTCGCAAATAGTGGTAACATTTTAATAGTTTGTAATTAATCTAAAACATTATAACGGGATTTTTGGTCTCCTAAAGTCTCTCTAAAACTCTTATCAATTGAAAATTTCCACTCTTGGCTCTCTTCTACTGATATATTGTTTGATATTTGATAACTTAAATAAAGTATGTGAAGTATGTGATGGCTAATCAAGGAATAAACAATCAAAGTTGACTCAAAACTATTTTATTGATTCTGATTCCACTTATGCCTAAAGAATAGAAAGTTTTGGAAATTCAATGGATTTACAAAATTAGGTATAATTTGAAAGTAAATCAAAGAATTTGTTTTTAGTTTTAATTCAAATAATATTTAACTTTAAAAAGTTTTTTCAATATTTCAAGAATTGAATCAATGTTTCAAATGATCAATATTTGGGATACAATTTGATTGCTTTCAACTTATAATAATATTTGACAAATTGCTATCAGATTATCACAAATAGATCACTTTGTTTGATAACTTATCTTTTAATATCTATTTATTAATATTATTATTATTTGAATTTAACTCAAAATAAAGTTTAGAAATGTTTTAAAATAAGAATTAAATAAACATAAAGTGATGGCAATTATGTCAATAATTTAATCCACAAAGTAATTAACCATATTTGATGATCACCACTCATAATTGCATCGATCATTCACTACTTTTTAATTATTTGTTTACAACTCCATTAAAATACTTGAAATA